>CAAKHD010013765.1:38621-49241 GCA_901007705.1 Fistularia tabacaria | reverse complement strand
GATGAGCAGAAGGGGGGGGGGGGGGGGGGGGGGGCATGATGCTCAGGTCTGTGATAGAGAACCCCCTCCCCTCACATCCCCCTTCACACCCCCTGAATTCCTGGGCGAGTCCAGGGGAGCCGTGATAATCCGGCGTATCGATATCTGGTCCTGTCAAAACATGACAAATCACCGGCTTGTCGGAGAGAGAGGGAGAGGAAGGAGGGAGGAAGGAGGGATGGAGATAGAGACCCCCCTCCCTCTCCTCCACCCTACGGCTTTTTGATCCATAAATCTCCGGCGCTCATCAAGGCGCTTCGCTCACCGGAGCATTAAGGCGTTTTGTTGATATCAGCATCTCAGAGGCCATTAAGGAGCGAGGATGGGGGGGGGCTGATGGAGGTTGGGCGGGCGAAGGGCACAGAAAGTTAGAGACCTTGCTGCCGGTGAGGTCTCTGCACATCGATCCAGCGCCCGTCGGATCAGGCTGCTTTTTATTTGATTTTTTTGAAGGTGATGATGATGATGATGAAGCATGTCGGGTGTTTGGAGAGACTGGGCGGTCCATATAATGATTCTTCTTATTATTATAATTTTACATGTTACATATTTTATTCATGTTTATTATTCACTCATATTTGCTAATATTTTTATGATTGTTATTATGGTGGTTCTTATGATATTATATAACTCATATTGTGTATTATTATTATTATTATCATTATAATTTTAATTTTTATTATTTATTTCTAATCATCATTATTGTATGATTATTATTTTTATTATTATTTTATCTATTATCATTATTATACATACCTTTAAATTATATTCTTGTTCTTATCCTCATTTTAGATGACATATTTTACTCTTATTATTTACTATCATGTCTATAATTCTATTGCTCATATATTTCTTCTTATCATTATTATCATTATTATTATTATTCACTGGGTTCTCCGGCAGGTTCTCCGTCTGAACGGTCCACAGGTGTGAACGCTTGGATGATTGACAGAGGGTTAAGCCCCACCCCCAACAGATAATCAATGATTAATGAATGAATGAATGATAAACATCATTATCATTTTAGAATGAAGATGTAGCTGCGGACATTAAACACACACACACACAAAGATAAAGTCCCACTTGTAAGTAAACTCAATGTTAACCACGGATGGAAACCTCACACACACACGCACACACACACACACATACGCACACAGACGCACACACAGACACACACAGACACACACAGACACACACTGACGGCCCAGACAGCTGAATAAATGATGTGTGTTGTATAATGAATGGCTGCAGCCCGTCACACACAAACACACACACACACACACACACACACACACTCTCACACACACACACACACACACATACACACACCAGCATCCAACAGACCCTGACCATGCGACTCACTGCGTTACCCGTGTGAGCGGCCGGGCTTCCAGCTAAAGCTAACCATTAACAGAAATGGAGTTTTAGTTCTCACCAATTAGCTGGATAATTAGCCGATGCCAACGGGCATGTCAAGCTAACCGGCAAACTGGCAAACCGGCTAACCGAAACGCTGCCGTTCCCCCGCTGTACTACAAAACCAGATGGCGGCCATGTTGGCGGTCAGACATGGGCGTCGGAACAAGCCGCTTTGGATTGGTCGTCGGTTCATGAATACTTCTATTGATAACGTCAGCTTGTAGCGTGCTGATTGGCTGAGGGTTTTGAGTCCTCCCCCCGAGTTGAAGCCAATTTGAATGCTTAAATATGCCATCATGTATAATCTGATTATGTTATTACACATGATTACATGTTTGTTATACGTTTATTACACGTTTATTACTGATGTACCCCTAATCTTCTTTTCAAAGACCACCATGACGACCTCTGGCCCCGCAATCCCCTCTCTGCCGGGGCCAAGGGGCCCAGAACAAAAGGACCCGCGGGGGCGATGCCCTGCCCTACAAGTGCAGCGGAGGGGGGACAGCCATATTGCCAGACGCCGCTGTCAGGGCGCCTTAGCCGTGGCCTGAGTGACCCGGAAGGAAGGGGGGTCGGGGGGTGGGGGTGGGGGGGTCCATCACACTTTCACTCAGGTTGCCACGGCGCCCTGTCACCATGGCGAGACGTGAGTTGTTATTTTTGTTTCCTTCCTCTTCCTGCAGAGCAACTAAATATCTAAAACGGCCATTTTGGATCTGGGTTCTCTCCTTGTGGAGAACCTCCTGCCTCGTCCTCCATGTCTGATGCTAACAAGACCTTCCCTGGAGGACCTGTTTTTATCACACCTGCTTGTCCTTCAGGTTCTGTTGTTTCTTTTGCTGATGCTTCACTCCTACCTGCAGGTGCTCCTCCTCCTTCTCGTCCTCCGTCTGTCTGCTCGATAGCAGGGACGCCGTCTTCGGGCGTCACCACGCCGACCAGAGGGCATGGCCTTTGTCTCCTGGCGTGTGAAGATCCACCAGCTGAGTATCAGGTGAAGGAAAAAGTGTGTGTGTGTTAGTGTGTGTGTGTGTGTGTGGGGGGGGGGGGACAAACGGCAAGACCGCGCTATTTTTTTCCGTTGAGGCTTGAGTGGGCGGAGCCAATCACAGCTGCCACAGGGCGAGAGGCGGGGCTTAGCCTGGGCCGAGGAGAACCCACAGGAGAACATGGAGAAAACCCAGGAAGGAGCACATGGGTAGAACCCACAGGAGAACATGGGGAGAACCAAGGAAGGAGAACATGGAGAAGCACAGGAGAACATCAACACGCTGTGTTTCGGGCCATTAGTTCCATTACAAAACAGTGAAGGAGATGTATCCAGTTTTTTAGGGGCGGCTGGAAAAAATAAAGTTAAAATCAGAAGCTCCATCAGGAGGAACATCTGTTCTCCTGGTTTCACCAGGAATCCATAGGAGTGTGTGTGTGTTTGTGTGTGTGTGTGTGTGTGTGTGTGTGTGTGTGCGTGGCAGATAATGAAGCGTGGATCAGCCTCTGTGGGCGGGGCCTCACACAGGCTCCGCCCAACCCTACCCCCCCCTGCCCGTCATCAATGGGCATTCCCAACCGGAAGAGGCCACTTAATCCTCCGGGGGGGACCGGCGACGTCTAATCATTAACTGGAAGTTCATAAAATAAAAGTTGCGCCCTGCTGTTCAGAGGCAGAGCAGCCCAGTACTCTTCTGTCCCGCAAGCCTAAGGGGCCCATGAATGTATCACAGTGCAGTTCTTACCCCATGAGCCTGAGTGGATCCTGAGTGCATCATGGTGCTCTTTCTGCATGAGCCTGAGTGGATCATGAACGCATCGGGATGCCTATCTTTCCCCATGAGCTTGAGTAGATCCTGAATGCATCACAATGTGCACTTCCTTACCCATGAGCCTGAGCAGACCCTGAACATATCACAGTACTCTTTTTTTTCCCCAGGAGATTGAGCAGACCCTGAATGCAACACCATTCTTCCCTTTCCACACAAGTCTGAGCAGACAATGAACCCATCACAGTGCTCCTCTTTCCCACGAGGCTGAGCAGACCCTGAAACACATCCCAACGCTCTTCTTTTCCCACGAGGCTGAGCAGACCCTGAAGGCAGAGCGGAGCGTCTCTGAGCGTCCAGGATGAATTAACCTTTTCTAATCTGCTCATCTCCTTGGTGACCTCCACATGACCCCTCACACACGATGATGAATCACCTCCGTCTGCGTCCATGATGGATCATTCCAATTAGCCCGCCGCTAATTGGCAACGTCAACACCCATCATGGCGGCGCCAATATGGTTGGCGGGATTGGGGCAACCGGCACAGATTGAGAGCGACTGCTATCGACTGGCTGGTGGGGAAACATTTGTGAGGGCACAGAGAAGAAGCGTGAGAGGGTACTCGTGGAGAACTGTTGCCATGTTTTCTAGAGATTAGAGATGATCTCCAGATTAGGTGAAGGAGAACCTGATGGTTTGTGGAAAACGGATCCAGACTTTTGGAGTGGTCTTTGGTAGGAGACCTTCTCGAAGTTCTCCTCGGGTTCGGGTTCGGCCTGAGCGGGCCATCCTGTTTGCCATTCATCCACTTAGGTCAATATCTGCTGTGACAGAGCTGGAGGAGCAGAAGTTAAGTCTCCCTGTTGGAGAACCAGGGAGTTCAGCATTAACCTGATGATGGCGGGAGCAAGAGGGAGACCCGGAGGGAACCCAGGCAGTAGAACATGGAGAGCAACCAGCCCACAACTTAGAAGCTTCCTGGGCGATGTAAGAGAAGGAGTCGCTCCACCACCGATTGGTTTCATTGATAAACCAGTCGTGAATGAATTAAAGAATCAGGTGGAGGGAAACCCCAGTGGAGTGGGACTTGAGTGGAGGCCAATCGGGGGGAGGAGGACTCGGGTCGTGGTGGACTCAAAAGGAGAAGGACTCAGGTGGACTGAGACCGGGATGAACAAGGAAGCAGGTGGAGTGAACTGAGAGTCAAGAAGAGGTGGACTTGGGTAGGGACTGACCAGGGTGGAGATGGACTTGGGTGGAGTTGGACTCAGCATAGAGGCAAACTCATGTAGGGACTGACTCTGGTGGAGGTGGAGAAAGGGGAACTGGGTGGCGGTGGTGTTAGTTGAATGTGGATTCAGATAGAGATAGACTAAGGGGCTCTAGACTTTAGTGGATGACGGAGTTGGGTGGAGGTAGATTCCGGAAGAGGCAAACTCATGTAGGTACTAACTAGCGTGGAGGTGATCCAAAGTGTATTAGGCGGTGATGTCAGTTGGAGGTAGACTCAGGTAGAGGTAGACTAAGGGTCTCTGGACCTTGGGTGGCAGTGAAGGTGGATTAGGAGAGGTGGACTTGGGTAAAGGTAGATAAAAGGGTTCTGGACTTTGGTGGAGACAGTCAGAGTTGGACTCGGTTGGAGGTGGGCTGAGGGGTTCTTGGCTTTGGGAGGCGGAGGTAGACTAGTCGAGGGGATCTCAGGTGGATTTAGAATAAGGAGTTCTGGGCTTTGGCTGACGGTGAATCCAGGTGGAGGAGGACTTCGGTGAGGAGATGGACTTGGATCGAGGTAGACTTGGATGGAGGTGGACTCATACAGACACCCACACATTCACTGGAGGTTTGATTGACAGCTTCAACCCCACAAAGCCAGTGGACCCTGCGGGGCGAAGAATCGTGGTCCACTTCAGGTCCACCCAGTGAATGACATCATCGCGGGGTTACCCCGGGTTACGCCGGGTTACCACGGTTTACCGCCGCCCCCCCCATCAGGTCGTCAGACAGGCGGCAGCGTCCCAATCAATCAGGGGGCGGGGTCATCGGGCGGGAAGATGGATGGAGGGCCGTCGGCCCTGGTTTGTTTTCCTGTTCACTCGCCGCTCCACATTACCTGGATCAAGGAGCACACACTCCCCGCGGGGGTGCACGCACACACACACACTCTCTCACACACACACACACACACACACAAACAATCAATTTGCGCCACTTAGCCGGTCGTTCGGACTTCATTGTTTGGTTTCTGAAATCTGGGCTTGCCATCGATCGTAGGCAGCGAGTGAGACGGACGGGCGGGGGGGCAGGGGGGCGGGGGGTTCAGTGCTAGCAGCTGGTATATCATGGCGGCTACGCTAGTTTGTACTCCTGTTGTGATGTACTGCGTCCGGAGGGGGTGAGGGGGGGAGTACTTCTATCTGAAGGTACTTAAAGGTCTCAAGCATTTTGCTCTTAAGCTACAAGAATAAAAACTACAAAAATGGCCTCCTGTGAAAATCCTTATAGGAGTGAAGAAAGGTCAATGGATAATCTGCGATTTCAAACCCTTCAATCAATCAACGATCAATTATTTCAACGACAATAATGATAGACCCCCGCTCAAATGATCTCCTCTTTCTTCAACTTCTTCTTCTTCTTCTTCTGCCCCCCACCCGGACAGACGCCGTCACTGCGGCCGTCATTTGTGTGTGTGTGTGTGTGTGTGTGTGTGTGTGTGTGTGTGCTTGTGTGTGTGTGTATGTGTGTGTCTGTGTGTGTCATCGGTGAGTAACACGGCGATACATCATTCATGGCGTCATCATTCTTTCATGCCGGAGGGGAGCGCGTGCGGCACGGCTTGTTCACAGGTTGTAGCCTGCCTCATCGCCGTGACGACCGTCGTCTCGGGATGATTGACACCTCCTCTGATTACATCGCCTCTTCTGTAAAAAAAAAAAAAAAAATGGCCCCGAGGCCGAGAACGGAGACGAATCCCCCCAACCTCTGACCCCAGATTGCCGCGTCGCTTGAATCAATTTCGCGCACACACTAGGGGGGCGGAGTTAATATTTAACCATCTGACTGTTCTGCCCACAGCCCCTTGCAGCAATGAGTGACAACACACACCAGACTGGACGCGTCAACACACACACACTTAGTCTGACGCTGATTGACTGCTTGACACTTGAAGCATCCCCCCCCCCCACGATGAAATAGTGATGCTCTGTCCGGAGGGTTTGTGTGTGTGTGTGTGTGTGTGTGTGTGTGTACAGGTGTCTGGACGCAGATGCTGGTTCTACAGGGAACGTCCGAAAGAAAGAATACAATGCTAACGTCACCGCGCCGGCACCGGAGTCTCAGAGGTGTCGTAAAGGGCGGGGAGTGGTGGTCGGGTGGGGGGTGGCGGGGGGGCAAGGGGAAGGGGGTAGGGGGGGGCAGACTAATGGATATCAGACTAATGGACGGCACCAGTTCTTCTTCTCGGGCCATTAGAACAGGAAAATATGGCAGGAGAGCGAGGATCTGCTCACTGACCCCCCCCCCATCCAACCTCCCCTCCAGGGCGGTTAGCATCTGGGGGGGGGTGAGCCCACCGCCCCCTGCTGGCAGAGGCTAGTGGGGAGAGAGGGGGTTGACCCTCAGATCCTGTCAGACCCAGAGTCAGTCTTCTTTGACCCATCGTCCTCACATGGTCTTCAAAGCTCACTGGGATGAACCTCTACGCTGATGACACGCTAATATCACCTGAGGGGCTTTGTGGAGGCACCGTTAGCTTAGCGCAGTGAATGCGTTTATGTACGACATATGTTGTTTAGCGTATGTATATGCCATGTTTATAACACATTTGTGTGTTATTACACTCGTTTGTCATGCCTTCATAATGCATTCAGGAAGCGTTTATGACACATTGTAAAAATATATGTATATATGATACACTCATCACATATTTATAACCCAATGTGTGTATACATACATATATATATTTGAGGCATTTGTGATGTCTTTATGTCAACTTGTATGGATAACATTTACGTGCCTTTATGATGCATTCATGACACATTTGTATGTGTTCATGCTAAGTTTTTTGGTATCTATTTATATTTAAGATATTTTTGACTTGTACAAAGTGTTCATGATGTGTTTGAGTTCACGACACATTTATGACACATCCAAGATGCGTTAATGATGCATTTGAAAAATTCTCATTTACATATTTGTGTATATGATACATTCATGGCACATTTATATGGGTTAATGCTAAATTTTTTGGTATTTATTTATATATGATATATTTAACTTGTATAACACGTTTACAACACATTTATAAAGGGTTCATGATGCGTATGAGGTTACGACGCATTTTATGACACATCTTTAACGTGTTCAGGGCACATTTAGGACGCATTTGAAACATTACATTTATTAATTAATTAATTAATTTATTTATTTATATATATATATATATATAAATATTTATATATATATAAATTATATATATATTATATTATTTATATATATATTTATATATATATGTGTGTATATATATATATATATATGTATATGTATATGATACATTCATGACACATTTGTACGTGTTCATGCTAACTTTTTTGGTATATATTTATATATATGATACATTTGACTTGCATGACGTGCTTACAACACATTTATAAAGCTTTCATTATGCGTTTGAGTTCACAACACATTTATGACACATCTATAATGTGTTCATGACGCATTTATACGTGTTCATGCTAACTTTTTTGGTACATATGATATATTTGACTTGTACGACTCATTTACGACACATTTGTAAAGCATTCATGATGCGCTTGAGTTTACGACACATCAATTATGCGTTCATCACACGTTTAGGACACTCTCATCTCTTCATATGAGGATGTTTCATTGTCATATTGCATTTTTTCTGGCCTTGCTTCTGAAGGATTGTCCCATCTCCTCTCATAATGTCTTATCCTATCGGACTCTCCAGCGCCTGCTAGTGGCGGCGAGATCACATGAAATATTTAAAAAACATTTGAAAGATTCTGATAAAATTTAGAAAATCGAAACATCAGTGAGAAAACTAAATCTTTTCCCCAAAAAGGGAACCAATGTTTTTTCCTGGAAACGAGGAAAAATCAGCAGAGACTGACAGGAATCGTGGAAACCAACCCCCACCTTCTTCTCCACCACCTCCAACCTTCACCATCTCCACCTCCATCTCCACCTCCTCCCCCCGTCCTGCTCCTCCTCCCGGTAAACGCCCCGCTCCTCCCTGCGGCCTCCAGAACCGTCGGAGCTCCTGTCCGACGTCTGCAGCTAATTAGCTTGATAATGTTTTGATTAGAACAGGTTGTCAAGCTCATTAGCGGTCTGTATGTGTGTGTGTGTTTTGATTTGTGTGTGTATGTTAATGCCAGCGTCTTAATTACGGGGGAGGAGGGAGTGCTCGGGCCTCGCGTCGGGAGGGTTGCTGGACGTTCTCCCAGGGTTCCTCCGTCTTCATTAGGAGAACATCAGGTGCAGATGATCTGCTGAGGAGAAGTGGGCGCCCTGCCAGAACAGCAGGCCGGACTGCACTGTCCCCTGCTGGACACACAGGGCTCCTACACAAAGACTGCAATGAATAATAATAATACTAAATAACAATAATTCTTACACCAATAGTACTGCTATTTTTCTTGGTACTACTATGAAAACTAATGTTGTTTATAATCATAATAATAAAATAATGATGATAAACATAAAGATGGTTATAGTGTCGTTGTTATCACTATTAATAGTAATAATAGCTATAATGATGATAATGATATTCATAATCAACATTTTTATACATATTGTTGTTATTGCAAAAATAATAAACATGGTCATATTGTTGTTGTTGTTGTTACTATCCCTAGTAATAGTAAAATAACAATAATGATAATAATGTTCATAATCATTATCATAATGATAATAACATCACTTCAACTACTATTGCAACTAATATAAGGGTAAAAATAATCATAAAACTATTGCCAAACCTACTATTACAACTACTGGTGCGACTGCGACCATTAATAATAATACTAATAATATCAATTCTACTACCTCTGGGAATTAAATAATAATTATTATGCTAATTATTATTATTAGCATTGTTGTTGTTGTCGATGTTGTTAGTATTGATATTGTGTTTTTGCTTTATTTTTATTGAATAATAATAATAACAATAATCATATCAATAATGCTAATAATGGTTGTAGAAATAATAATCATCATGTTAATAATGCCAGCACTACTGCTCTCACTGCAACTTCTAATTATAATAACAAAAATAGTGATGAAAATGATGATGAAGGATCTGAACTTTATTTTGAAACAACGTCCCAAAACATCTTGAATGTAATATTAAAATGTAGCAATTGTGTTTATTTATTGATATTTATTGTTTCATTAAGTCGATATAAAATCAAAACAAATCACGTCCAAATCCAAGGATTAATAGGCAATCCCTAAACATCAATTGATCACTTCAAAATAAAAGCTTTCCAATATAAAAATGAAGGTGTTTGTTCCTCATGTTGGTTTGTTTTAACCCTTCGCTGAATCGCCTGCAGGAAACGCTCTCCTCACCAGCGGGGGGGAACATTTCTATTCAGCAGACGGATGTGAAGGATCTGAAAGTCTAATCCACCCTTTGGTCTGGAGTTGCACACACACACAAACACAGATGCACACTCACACACAGTCAAACACACACACACACACACTCACACGCACTTTGAAAGCCTGAAATCCCTGCGCTCCCGGCCCGGGTCAGCCCTGAGGGTCATCCATGTAATCATTACCTCATCAGTGCAGGCGCACACACACACACACACACACATTCACACACAGTCACACACACTCAAACACACTTACACACACTCACACACACACACAAACACACGCTCTGCCGCAGCAAATGTGTGTAACCTCTTTCACTTCGTGATTAACGGATTAAAAGCAAATTGAGACTTAAATCCTCCCGCGGACGGCGGGCCCCCATCATTCATTCATTCACTCTCATCTTCCTCCTCCTGCAGCCAATCACAGCCAGGGGGCGGGTCACCTGTCAATCATCCAACTGCTCACCTTCTCATTCTGGAGTCTACAAAGAAGCGATAATTGTTTCAGGAACAGGGAGAACCTGGAGAACCTGGAGAACCTGGAGAACGTGGAGAACCTGGAGAACCCTGGCAACTGTTTCAAGTTAAGATCTGTTTATACACACACACACACACACACACACACACACACACACACACACACACACACACACACACACACACACACACACACACACACACACACACACACACACACGCACACCCCCACACACCCCCCCCCCTCCCCCCACCTCTATCCCCAGCCGCCCGTCGAGCGACAGAGAGGGGG
>CAAKHD010013765.1:3058-14504 GCA_901007705.1 Fistularia tabacaria | reverse complement strand
CACCTGCCCAGTCGGTGTTTCCATGGTGACGGAAAACAGACAGGAATGCTCAATCTTTTCTGACATGAAAGAAAAAAAAGACAATCGCTGAGCTATCTCACATACACACACACACACACACACACACACACACACACACACACACACACACAGGGGCTGTTATTATATTATGCAAATAAAGGCGTGTCAGTTATTGCTCCACTCTTTTTAACAAACACACTCACTGACACACACACACAAACTCACACACGCGCATACACTCGCATGCACACACACACTTACACACATGCTCACACACACACATGCACAAACACACACAGACATACAAACTCATGCACTTACCGATGCACATACAAACTCACATGCACACAAACACACAGGCACACACACACACTTGCACACACTCACACTCGCACATGCACACACACACAAGTACACACGCGCACACACACACACATGCAGACACACACACACACTTCCGAAGGAAGCCGCCCTGCAGATCATCTGCAGACCGTGACCCAGACGTTCTACCGCACCTTCTGCCCGAGGCCCTCAAGAAGCCCTAAGAAGGTTCTCCAACTGCCCCTGCTCTGCCGGGGTTCCCCTGTTGTTCCAGGGGTTCTAAGGTTCTCCGTTGTTCTGCGGGCTCTAAGATTCCTGTCTTCCTGCAGGTGAGAAGCCGTACCGCTGCACGTGGGAGAACTGCGACTGGCGCTTCGCCCGCTCCGACGAGCTGACGCGCCATTACCGCAAACACACCGGAGCCAAACCCTTCAAGTGTGTGGCCTGCAGCCGCTGCTTCTCCCGCTCTGACCATCTGGCCCTGCACATGAAACGCCACCAGAACTAACACACACACACACACACACACACACACACACACACGGCAACAGAATCAACCCGGGTGCCACCAAGACCTTTCTGATTTCAATTCAGGGATGCCTGGGGTGTGTACGTGTGTCTGTGTGTGTTTGTGTGTATGTTTATGTGCACGTGTGTGTGTGTACACGTGTTTAACGCTACATCTGTGTATGTTCATGTGCATGTGTGTGTGTATGTGCATGTATGCATGTGTGTTTATATGTACGTGCGTGAGTGTGTGTGTGTGTGTGTGTGTGTGTGTGCGCGCGCACATGTGCATGTGTCTTCTGTGCACGTGCACATGTGTGTTTGTGGTCTCGTTTCCCAAACCATCCCAAACGTTTTTAATGGAATTTGAAAATTTGAAGTTTTTATTTTTAATTTTTACTTTTGACTCTTTTTTTATTTCAATGTTTGATCTTTAAGATCAAAGAGATCTGTGTACCTTTCATGTCCAGCCCCCCCCCCGAAAGAACAAAGAGTTATTACAAAGTTATTACAACAAATTCATCATTTTTAATCTGTGATAGTTCTGTATTTATTCATTGCACCTGTTAAGCTGGATTTAATACACGTTGATCAATATTGATGATTGATACCTATGTAGAAATATATATATTTTTCATTTTCTGAGCTCCAAACAGGCCCCGCCCACTTTCTGAATGGGGTTGATTTTTAGGGGGTGAGGCTTGTTCTCACCTCTTTTCCTCTGCATCTCCTGAGGAGAACGTGGACCAGAACCTGCTGGAATATGCTCACCTTGCTTTTTTTTTGATGCACCACGTTCTCCTCCAGGCTCTCCTCCGGTTTTTCCTCCTGGTTCTCCTCCAGGCTGATTCTGCTGTCGTCTACTGACAAACAAAAACAACCAGCACTCACAGGCACTCCACGTTCCTGCAGAACTTCTGCTCCAGAACATTCCACCGCGGAGAAGAACCCCCCATCCCCCCCGTCACGTTTAATTTGGGGATATGGCCTCCCGAGGGGGCGGAGCTTCTGGGGGAAGTGTAAATACCTGTCCATAGACGTGCACGTGCGCGTGCACTGGGAAAATTGTTGACCCTTGGCCCTGTCGCCACGGAGACGGGACTCCCTTTTCTTCTTCTGCTGTTTGTTCTGCAACCGAAGGCACCAGCAGCCATCTTGGCTCTGCCAAGCAGCACATCCAGGGGTGAATTCAAAGCAGGTGATGTTTTACGGTCTGGATCCGGATGGAACGGTGGAACCAGGTCTTAGAACCTGTGTCCACATTCTGGAGTGGCGAGCGGAACGTTCCGAAGCCACCAACACTATGCTTTGCATTCACGACCAATGTTCTGGAGTGACCGAGAGAACGTTCTAGGGCCACGGATGAAGGTTCTGCTTCGAGAAGTTCCGTCTGGGAGAACCTGGAGAACCCGAAGTACCTCCACACCGAGGTCCAAAACAAGTCAAAAGGTGTTGTGATCCAGGAGCAGGGTCTGGGCCTTTCCCAGGACCTTCCTCTTCCTTCCTTGACGTTCTCCTGGTTCTCCTCCAGGATGCCCGTCTGTAAATACTCTGTAAATAATCCGCGTCTCCTTGGTTTCCACCTCCTGGGAAGTAGAAGTTTGGACGGGAACATTACTGGTTCTCTAGAACAGACGTTCTCCGGGTCTCTTGTTTGTTTTTTTCTGTTTGAGTTGAGATTAAAAAAAATGCTACTAATAAAAAAAAGTATGGTAGATTAAATGGGTTCCTCCTTGGTTTCTCCTCCTGGATGACTGCTGAAGGTCAGGGACAGCTTCCAGCCACCAACACCGCCATCTTATCTGAAGAACTGTATGAGATACACCAGTAGAAGTTGGACCTTCTCCCACATTGTTCTGGTTGGGCTTTCCAACAGCACTGCTCCCAAGCTTGTCGGACTTGTGGTTGGAGAGCTAGGTTTAGCATTAGCATGGACTTAAAGGGATGTTATTGTGCTATTTGATCAATATTTGTTGAAGCTCCATTAAAAACATACAATCTCTGCACATAGAGCTAGAGCTAGATTTAGGGTTGGATTTAAGGTTAGGCTTGGAGTTAAAGTTGAAGATAAGTTTGGAATTAAGATCAGGGTTAGAGTTAGGGTTAAGGGTTAGGGTTTGGGTTGGACTCAAGGTTAGAGTTAGGGTTAGGGTTAAGGTTGGATTTAAGGTACAGGTTAGGGTTAGGGTTTGAGTTAGAGTTTGGGTTAAGGTTAGGGTTGGAGTTAAGGTTAGGTTTAGGGATAGAGTTAGGGTTTGGGGTATGGTTGGAATTAAGGTTCAGGTTAAGGTCAGGGTTGGAGTTAAGGTTGGAGTTAGAGTTTGGGTTGGAGTTGGAGTTGGAGTTAGAGTTAGGGTTAGAGTTAAGGTTTTGGGGTAGATTACATAAATTTAAAATAAAATTAAGTTATATTAGATTTAACTAATGTCATTACAAAATCATTAGATGGTTCAAAGTAAAAGTGAAATAAAATTTGAATAAATGTCACGGCATATAAAAATAGGAAAAGTAAAATCTGTAAATTAAAAAAAATGTATTTTTGATGAATGTCATTTTAAGTATATGTAATTATGAAATATTGAACTATTGAATTTATTTTAATTTAATTTTTTGCCAATTTTTTTTTAGTTAGGGTTAAGGTTAGGGCTCGGGTCGGAGTTAGGATTAGGGCTAGGTTTAGGGTTAGGGTTTGGGTTTTGCTTTGGGGTAGATTACATACATTTAAACTAATTTTAAGTTATATCAGATTTAACCTAATTTGATTAGAAAGTCATTAGGTTGGTTAAAAGTAAAAATGAAATCGAATTTGAATAAATCTAACTACATTTAAGTATAAAAATAGCAATGTACAATCTGTAGATTAAAAAAAATCTATTTTTGATGAATATCATTATGAGTTAATGTAATTTTGAAATATTGAACTATTGAATTTATTTGTATTGAATTTTAGCAAAGTTAAGGGTAGGCTTAGGGTTAGTTAGGGTTAGAGTTGGAGGTAGGGTTAGGGTCAGTTAATTATTGAAATAAAAGTAAGTTCTGTAAATTTTTAAAAAAATATCTTATTTTGGAGGAATATCATTAAAGTAAATGTAATTATAAAATTATGGAACTTAATTTATTTTTATTGAATTTAAGCTTAATTTATTTTTAGTTAGGTTTTGGGTTTGGGATGACTTACGATTAGGGTTAGGGTTAGTTAATTATAAAAATAGGAATGTAAAATCCTTAAATTAAAAAAGATCTTATTTTGATGACTATCATTACGTAGTAATGTAGGTAAATATAACTATAAAATAGTGAGCTGGCTTTATTTTTATTCAATTTTAGCAAATTTATTTCTAGTTAGGGTTAGGGTCAGAGTGAAGGTTAGAGTTGGAGTTAGGGTTAGTTATGAAAATTGAAAAATTTAAATCTGTAAATAAAAATATATATTTTTTTTTAATGAATATCATTGAAAGTAAATGCAATTGTAAAATAATGAATTGAATTTATTTTTATTGATTTTTAGAAATTTTATTTAATTCGGGTTAGGATTAGGGTTGGAGTTAGCGTTAGGTTTGCAGTTAGGGTTAGGGTTAGTTTATTATGAAAATGGGAAAGTAAAATCTGTAAATTTAGAAAAAAAAATCTTTTTTGATGAATACCATTTTAGGTATGTGTAATTATAAAATATTGAATTGAATTAATTTTTATTGAATTTTAGCTTAATTCATTTTTCAGAAATGTGGTTAGATTACATGCATTTAAAATCAAATTAAGTTAAATAGGATTTAACCTCATTTGATTAGAAAATAGAATCATTCGATCCGTTCAAAGTTAGATGAAATATAATGTGAATAAATCCATCTACATTTCATTATAATAACAAAGCAATAAAGTCTATAAATGAAATAAAATTCTTATTTTTGATGGAAAACATTAAAAATAAACGTAATTATATGATATTGAAATGGATTTCATTTCACTTAATTTTATGAAATGTATTTGATCAAATAAACTGGACTCGAGTACTGCCTGGTGAGAGGTCCTCACATCCATGCAGTAAAAGGAAGGAGCACTAACACACCGAGTGAAAAACCAAAACAGCAAGTATCAACAAGATGCTCCTCAAGTATCAAAATAACATTTCCATTCCTGATAATAAACGTGTAATAACACATGTATTCCACCTTCATTACGCCTTGATTCCAACCGGTCGCGACATGCTAGTATAACCAGATCCTTCACAAAGAAGAAGGAGATGGTGAAGGTGAGGAAGCAGGAGAGCAGCTTGTTTGTGTTTCTTTGCAGAGAACCGTGAGAAGCACTTTACGAGCGATGGGGAGCCAATCAGAGCCCGGGGAGAACCGGCCCGCCGCCATGACGGTGACCGTCCGCGTTCTTCTTCTGTGCTCGCGGAGAACCGGCCGGGGCAGGTTCCTCCAAGCCTAGAAGAACCAGAAAATTTGTATTAACTCGGCTCCTTTTGTCTTTTAAATGCGAAGACATTAGCAGGATGACCCCCCCCAAATCATAAGACAATGTTAGCACATTCTAGCATAACGCCTTCCCAATTAGCACATTGCTAAATAAACGACCCCCCGCATATAATTCATGCTAGCTTAGCTTAGCTTCATGCACCGAGAACATGTGAAGCAGTGCAAAGGATCCGCCCGTACCAAGTAGACCATGAGTCATGGAGTTGGGTGAAGGTTCTTCTTGAGGAACGCCCTGAGACAACCTGCAATTACAGGGTTATTCCACGCTATTGCCATGCCAACGCTCAGAACCCCCACCCTTAACCTGTCCCTACCAAACATTCCAGAGTTCATCTCAGCGGACATAATCCAATAATCCCTGTTAATCTAGGTTGAAGTAATGCGGACGCGGCCCATCAGGTCTGACAGCCAGAGGAACGTCGTCCGACCGAAGCTCCAGGTAGAAACAAACCTTTCACACCTCTGAAGGTTCTACTCAGATACAAGCTCTTGGCTCTCCTTGGAAGACCTCCAACATCTGGAACCTTCTCAGAGGTTGCTAGCTTGAGGCTAGCACAACCACCCAGAGGGGCGCTGTGATTGAGGTTCCCATCAGAACCTCTGAGGAGAACACATCACAACAAGGGTTCGACCTGAGCTCCACTCAGATGGAACCACAGAGAACCTTTAAATGTCCCACTGGCCCCCTTTCAGATGAGCCAGGGGTTCCTGCAAAGCTTCCCAGGAGTTTCTTCTAGAACCAGACCAGAAGTTCCTGCAGAAGGACAGTTTATGCTGATGGTGTCAGGTAGGACCCACCCACATGGAACCTGGAACATCTGGATACCTCATGTGGGACCATTAGAACCCAAACATGGACGTTTCAGATGTTTCATCAATGTGGTACCTTCTATCCCCTGGAAGTTCTAGGTCCTCTGGAGGTTCTAGGTCCTCTGGAGGTGGGAGAACATGGAGAAAACCAAGGCTGGAGAACATGTTGACAACACATAAACATGTAGAGAACCCTGTGTTCCACCTGTGACCCGGACGGGTGGAATCTTCTAATCCATCGGGCTCCACCCACAATGCTGAGACCTCGGCTCACAGGTGTGTGTGTGTGTGTGAGTGGGTGTTAATGATTGTCCAGGTCATGAACGTCGGAGGCCATAAACTCACTTAACACACACTCATATACGCACACACACACACACACACACACACACACACACACACACACACACACACACACACACACACACACACACACACACACACAAACACTCACACACTAACACACACACACACCAGGGAAGCAAGTACTCCTGCTCAGGCCTTCCTCCCGTTGTAAGGGCGCCCCCTGGTGGACAGGCCAGGGACATAGATTCTCTTTTATATTAATTTGATTATTGAGCTTGACATGTTTTTTTCAAAATGAATAAAATTAAAATCTAAACATTCATATCGGGATAAAGACGCTATACAAGAATTTTTGTTTAAAGCACTTGTTAGTTTTCTGGTCAATCAGATCTACAACTTTCTGCTTTTTATTTTTTAACTAGAAATTAATAATTACTATCAAATACCTAACAAAATACAATATATGTATTGCCAGTAATAATAATAACAATAAATATCTTTTTAAACTATAAAATTATTAATAACTGAAATGATAAGCAATTAAATAATGATAATGCCAATATTAGAAATAATCAAAAATATAAATAATTTAATACAAAACAAATAAAACTAACAAATAGTAATAAAGTTTCTAATACAACAAGAATAAAGACACTAATATTAATAATAGTAATATTACAAGAAGTAATGACAGAATAGAAGGAATAAAAAATACAATAGAAAGAAAAACATAAAAAATAATTGTTATATTTTAATAATAATACCTGTCTAATAGTAACCATACGTAAACATATGTCAAAAGTAATAATAGAAACAATAAGACTGTCATAATAGAATATTAGAAACATTAGAAAATAATAATATAAGAAACACAAAAGAAATAATACTAACAGAAAAAATAATGGTGTTTATGATATAATATAAAATAGAGATAATTATAGTAATATCAGAAATAATAGAAAAAGAATAGAAATCATTAAATACAAATGGAATAAAAAAGCGCAAAAAATAATATTGGTTTAATTATAATAATGATAGTAATAATAATTAAACATTAATTTTCAGACAACATTTTCTAACTTATGGAAAAACCAAATCAATAATTGAATTTCAAAATGTTACTCATTGCATTAAATAAACAAGCCTTCATCAGAATGGGCGCCCTGGTCTTCTTCTTCTTCGCCACCTTCCCTTTCCCTCACCTTCACCGCAAAAACGAGAAAAATAAAGACCCCGGAGACGGCGGGCGGGTAAATTGCACCAAAAACATTTTATTCTATAAAAGAGGGGGGACTGGAGAGGGTAGGGGGGTATAGGGGGCAGGAGACCCCACTCTGAAACAGGAGCTTCAGGAGGCTCCTCACATCTTTGTTCTGTACAAATAGAAAAGAAAGGAAAAGAAAGCCCAGAGGAGGAGGAGAGGAAGAGGAGGAGGAAAAGTACTGCAGACGAGTGTACTGTCGGGAGGAAAACTGCATTGCACTGAGTAGACGTAGTACTGGCCCGTAAGTTACTGCATTCAATAGAAAACACAGGGAGCGCGTGATTGGCCGGGATGTCCAGGCACCTGGGGAGGGGGGGGTTGAAGAGAAGGGTCCGTATCCTGGCAACAAGACCGGGGGAGGGGGGTACAGATCGGCCCGACGGAGACGATCAATAAATGATCTATAATCCAGGAAGTGAAGGGATTGGAGAGCCGAGGCGGTGAGAGAACGTCGACCGCTGCCATAATCTGAGTCCATCCAGATTCATCTTCAACTCAATCTCTGAACGGGATGAGGCTCGGCTGAAGGTCAAGGACGCAGATGGCAGGATTAATCCAGGACCCCCATTGAGGCCTGGATTATGACACCAGGACCTGGATGAACCCCAGATTATGAAACCAGGGCCTTGGTGAAGCCCAGATTACAGATTATGAAACCAGGATCAGGATTAAAACTGGATTATTAATCCTGGTCCTTGTTGAATCCCAGATTATGAAACCAGGACCTGGATGAAGGCCTGGATTATTGGTCCAGAACCTGGATGAAGGCCTGTATTATGAAACCAGGACCTGGATGAAGCCCAGATTATTGTACCAGGATCTGGATGAAGGCCTGGATTATTAGTCCAGGATCTGGATGAAGCCCAGATTATTAAAATAGGACCTGGATGAAGTGCAGATTACAGATTATGAAACCAGGACCTGAATGAAGCCCAGATTACAGATTCTAAAACCCGGACCTTGATGAAGCTCAGATTATTGTACCAGGACCTGGATGAAGGCCAGATTTTAGATTACTGTGTGCAGATTAGCTTTAGAGCTGTGTGTTCGGACAATGGAGAATCATCTTTTTTAATCTGTGAGGACTTCATTCAGATCTCACATACACACACACACAAACACACACACACACACACACACACACACACACACAGAAGGAAAGTACAATTCAAGTGCAAAAGGTCTTCATTCATTCATTCATTCGTTCATTCATTTGTTCATTCGTTCAGTCTTTAATCTGGTGACCCTGAATAACCCGTTCATTCTCCACGTTAATGCCTTCATGTGACAGGAATCTTCCTCTTCCACTTTCAGACGCACGGGCTCAGGTTAGCCGATGCTAAGCTTTCAGGCTAATCCTTAGGAAATTGTGCGGCGATTGGGCGTGGATTTGCAAGATGACAACTGAATCCCCAGACCTGGGGAGTCCTGACCTAGCTAGCTAGCTAGCTAGCAGAGGCAAAGTATGGACCAGGCTAGCTAGCAGGGAGCTTTCCCTAAAGTTGACCCTCCTCCGTGGTTAGCTTGTAAACAGGTAGGCTTACTCATGTTGCTGTACCTAACTTGACATCAAGCTAGTGTTTTCATCTCTCCATCCACCGAATTAGCTTAGCGCAACATGCCGCCATTTTGACCGGATCAAAGGGTTCCACCAGAGCCACTTCTCGTTTTTCTGAAGCGAAAGAGAACCTGGCAGCTCGGTGACAGAGGCACGGTTGCGTTGTAGCATCCGTGCTAGCTTTATTCGCCCTCCACTTCAGGACGCAGACGCCTGTGTATTTTAAGGCTATTAATTTTTTCAGCACTTGGAACTTTGAGCTTATCAAGGTAGCATTCTGAGATTCGCCCGTAGCATGTGATGCGTAAGCTAACGGCCCTAGCGTGGTGACAGCGTGCTCCTGTGTTAGCATCTCCAGACTCAGGTGGAAAGATGAAGGTCTGTGTGAGGGGGGGCAGGGATGGGGGGCAGGGTTAAAAGCGATTGTAGCTCCTGCGTGACGAGCTAGCACAGAACGCGCCCAAGCTAACATGCTGTTAGCCCACTGCTGCTCTTGTTTTCTTAAAGGTCCTATGCGGAAATATTGGTTCTACAAAATAAGGTGGGGGGGGACGCCGGCAGGGGGAGGGGGGTTGTCCTCCCCTTCCTCGGGAACCCCAACGTCTCGTGCACGCGCACACGTGCACACTCACGCACACACATGCTCACCAACATCACGAGAAGGAAACACAAGAGGGCTACTCTCCATGCAACACCAGTGTGCACAACACAAGTGGGACCAAATAGATATAGATATGTATATATATATATTTTTATATATATATATATGTGTGTACTTTTTTTTAAGAAACTACAAAAAAAAACAACATGTCATATCGGATTAGAAAACAAGAAGAAGAAGAAGAGGAAGAAGAAGAAGAAGGAGGGGGGAGCAGGAAGCAAAGGACCTCCTCGTTCACATTATCTAGTCAGTGTTAAAAATAGAAATTCACCCGTTACATTTACTCTGCACTTTTCTGCTTATATACATTTATATACAGGGAATTCTCTCCTGCTCGCCTCCCGTCGTCAGGGCGACCGCCATGGTCGTTTACAAAAGACAGGGGAGGCGATCGGCGATCGGATGCATAAACTCTTCTAGAAAGATGTGCTTAGTAACATTTGTTTTTTTGTTTCTCAGCCGGAGCGGGGCGGGGGTGGGGTCAAAAGGGGGGCGGGGCGAGCAAAGGGGCGGGGACAATGGCGAAGAAGAGGGGCATCGGCCTGCAAACTAAAACAACAAAAACAAACTGGGGGTTTATTTTGAAATCCGCCCCGGGAGCCACTTCCTGTTTGTCATTTGTACGGCGGCACGCACTTCCTGGCGCTCTAGAAGGTTCTACGCCGCAGCGTACAATGTTTTTATTTTTTCTTATCACCGTAAATGAAACCCTGTTTTCCGCAGCTGGCATTCTGCATGGACCTCCGGCCGGGGGTGGGCAGATGGGGGCGGAGCATTGGTCAGGGAGGGGCGGAGCCTGAAGCAAGGTCTGCGTTATGTTGCATAAATGATGGTGTCCTATTTGTGGAGGAAGGGGGGCTGTAAACGCATCAGCTTCTGTCCTATGCCATCTAGGGGCGGGAGGGCGGCGCTGCAGGAGGACACACTCCCTCCAACACACCCACCTTGTCGGCCACCTTGTCGGCTTAGCCCTGCCCACATCCTGGGACAGGAAGTCATTTCTCTTCGAGTCATTCATCCATTCATTCATCCATTCATCAAGGGTCAGGGGGCGGAGCCTATCCCAGCTCTCAAAAGGGGGGCGGGGTTTAAGCTGTCAATCATTCAGGCGTTAACTCTCATCCACACCTACGGACAGTTTTGAGGCTTTAATGGACCAATGCCATGGAGAACGTGGAGAGAACCCAGGTAGAGCATGGGGAACCTGTCCCGTCGAGAACCTCGGAGAACGGGTGGAACCTCACCAGGTTTCAGACCACAGGAAGTGGGTTGGGTTCCCTGAATGGAGAGCGTCTGACGGGATCTCGGGTTCCACCTGAACGTTCCACATTCAGTGACTCCTCGGGCTCCCAGAACATTTGCAGAGTCGCGGAAAAACAAAATGAGCCTAGATGTTCTTCTGAGATCTTCCAACAGGCCCGCCTCGCCTCTTCGCTCGCCAACGCCGCCACTAAGCAACAGGAAGGGGGCATGGCCTTGCCACCATAAGGGGGGGGGGCATGGGCCCTCCCTGATTGGGC
>CAAKHD010013764.1:264772-296501 GCA_901007705.1 Fistularia tabacaria | reverse complement strand
AGGCAACAGTGACTCAAATAACCACCCGTTACAACCAAGGTAGGCAGAAGAGCATCTCTGAACGCACAGTACGTCGAACTTTGAGGAAGATGGGCTACAGCAGCAGAAGACCACACCGGGTGCCACTCCTTTCAGCTAAGAACAGGAAACTGAGGCTACAATTTGCACAAGCTCATCGAAATTGGACAATAGAAGATTGGAAAAACGTTGCCTGGTCTGATGAGTCTCGATTTCTGCTGCGACATTCGGATGGTAGGGTCAGAATTTGGCGTCAACAACATGAAAGCATGGATCCATCCTGCCTTGTATCAACGGTTCAGGCTGGTGGTGGTGGTGTCATGGTGTGGGGAATATTTTCTTGGCACTCTTTGGGCCCCTTGGTACCAACTGAGCATCGTTGCAACGCCACAGCCTACCTGAGTATTGTTGCTGACCATGTCCATCCCTTTATGACCACAATGTACCCAACTTCTGATGGCTACTTTCAGCAGGATAATGCGCCATGTCATAAAGCTGGAATCATCTCAGACTGGTTTCTTGAACATGACAATGAGTTCACTGTACTCAAGTGGCCTCCACAGTCACCAGATCTCAATCCAATAGAGCATCTTTGGGATGTGGTGGAACGGGAGATTCGCATCATGGATGTGCAGCCGACAAATCTGCGGCAACTGTGTGATGCCATCATGTCAATATGGACCAAGCTGTCTGAGGAATGCTTCCAGCACCTTGTTGAATCTATGCCACGAAGAATTGAGGCAGTTCTGAAGGCAAAAGGGGGTCCAACCCGTTACTAGCATGGTGTACCTAATAAAGTGGCTGATGAGTGTATATATATATATATATATATATATATAGTCTAAAATGCACCACACTTTGAGGGTTAATTGCTCCATGTATCACATGCTGTACCTGGGTCTGTGGCAGATATGATGGCACCAAAGAAAAGGCAGTCAGTATAGTAGAACTTGTCTGCCAACTGTCCAACAACTTGCATCAGTTTGACCACCCCGTACATCAGATTCCTGGATATGGGGACAATCATGCAACTCAGGGTCATGAAAAAGACATTTGATTACACCGATACCCACTCGGTTCTGGATTTGGACAGGAATTTCATAGAAAGTCAGCACTCACCCAATGACAAAGCAAGAGATGGCAGTGCCGAGAAATGCATAAGTCAGAATGGAGCCCAGATTCCTAAAAAAGTGCCTCTAGAGGGGAAAAAAAAGAGGATAATAGTATGCTATGAAATATTTATGGAGCTGAAATTTTTTATGTTCAAAACAAACGTGTAACAACAGGGCCTGCAACAAAGCTTTCTTCACCAAACTCTGGCATGGTAGCTGACATTTGGTCAAACAGGATTAAAAACAGATTTGGCGGTTTAACTGGTTGGCATACAGTACAAGATGTGTAGAAAAAGGGCCACTGTTTCCACTGGATAACTTCCTCATATCAGCTCCTCCAGTTCAGTCACACTTGAGACAACAAAGCTGTTACTCTGATTTTCACAGGACACCTTTTTCAATCTAAAATGATTATTGGTGTTAGAAGGAACAATTAAAGGATGGGACGGAAAGGAGAAAAATGTACAATTATTGTCAAAATACATACTCAATGGCATGCATCTATTTCAGTCACTCACTGGTCATCTGTGTTTTCATTCCAGTATGCTCAAAGAAACAGATGCACGAACAAATTATGAATAAAGATTCGCAACATTTGTTAATATTATATCTGTTTTTCCTCGAAGCTACTAAGACATTGTAACAGCGCCTTTAAGCCGGACATTAGTGTCTACTTCCTGTTTCCTGAGGCCTAACAGACTCAGCAAATTCTTGAATCAAATTTTTGCTTGAAAGACAGAAATGTCTGCTGTGAAAGAATTGTTTGTATCTTCAGAAAGATCGAACTTAGAGTTGATTAATTCAGTGGAAAAATGCACATAATATTAAGAGAACCAATTAACCAATCAAATAGAAAAATAGCTGGACAGGATGCCAAGTTCACACATAATTGGTTTTGGACTAACAAAAAAGTAATTGTACAATCATATTTTCCTAGTATTCTAGAATATTAAAAAAAAAGGTTGACATGAATAGAATACGCTCATTTGAAAACAAATTCTGATATTCAAGTGCCTATAATTCATTGAGAATAGATGAATGAGATGATTAGCACAGCTACTAATAAACATGAAAAAACTAAATGTATCTGGTTGGCTCTTTAGCTATCTATCGGTGTGTAGATAAGTTACAGTTGTGTTACAGTCTCACATTAGGATCAATGAGCAAATAACAGCGGATATTATACCCTCCTGAATTTAACAGGAAAAACACTTGAATGGAAGATCAGCAAACCACAATTCTCATTCAAAATTAGTATCACAATATTCACAGGCGTGGTCTTTCAATACCAATGTTTTAAGTTCTGTCCATGTTCTTGCCATGTGTTTAATGCAGTTATATGAACAGATGTATTTGTTACTGAAACATGAGGGTGAAGTTTGGTTAACTTAGAGAGACAACTGAGACTCTTATGCAGTTGAACTTTTATTTAGTTAATTATTTATTTTTGAACACTTAATTAATCCTGTTTAGGACAATTGTTTATTCTGTGCATTTAACCCATCATGAATGAATCATAAGCAATGGGCAGCCACTGAACGGCACTTAGGGAACAGTTGGGGATTAAGTGTCTTGCTGAGCAACACGTTGACAAGCTCGGATGCGCTCAGGAATCAAACCAATAATTTTCTGTTCCCAGTATTTTACCACCTGAGCCACTCAATGGCATGTGTTCCTGTTTATGTTATATTCAATTTTAACTAAGAGTCACTGTCTTTGGCTGTGCGGTATATGGGACAAATTGGTGACAAAAAAAGACAGGGATTCCAATTCATGAGGTTTTGGGCCACCACAGTATTTTACAAGCAGTGAACATACAGGGTAAAAAACATGATTTCAATCCATATCAAGATGTAGACTGATATGTACCACAATTTCAAACACACGCACACACACGCACACACACACACACACACGCACGCAAGCACACATACACACACACACACACACACACACACACACACACACACACACACACTACTCTTTATGAAGAGTTAAATAAATAACAAAAAGTGCAGCGTCACTCCAAAAATGCTCCCTCCAAAGAAATTAATTTTCAGGAGAGAGGGAGAAACTGTTCATATTGTGAGCATCAGACACCTTTTTGTGGCAACAAGAATGAAAGACATCTGCTTTGGACTTTCCCTCAAAAGAGCCACTTGTGTTCAGCAAACCCTGACCACTGTCAGTGTTAATCAAAGAATGCTTTTCTTAGCAGACCATCTGTCTAATGAGACAGCATTTTGTGATAACAGTTCATTCAGCATAAATGCGGGGATTCACAAAATGATGCAAGGTCATTTGTATTATTTCTCACCTTCTTCAGACTATAACCGGCATGAAAGATGATTGGAGGCAGCAATATGTTGAAAAATACTTCTGGGTCAAAGGTTACCTGGAAAATAAAATTAGAGGGTTAATGATTGATAAATAGGAGAAATCAAAATGAGAAAGACTGACTGTTACCTTGCGCAGCATATCATTCTGCTCTACATTGTGAATGTCACGGGAGTTGATCTCTCCTTTCAGGGTGTATTCAAAGAATTTGCCACTGACGTTGAGCAGTAGTGTGCTGGAAGGCCCCTCCTTCAACAAGCAGCTTGGTGGGGTTTTGTTGTGGTAGCTGGTATCAGGGATTCCGTAACGCAAAATTACACCTACCAGCAAACCTAACAGGACAAATTAGACTGAATATGAGGGTATGTTTGAAACATCACACTGTTTCATTATCAAGCTACAGTAAAACAAGAAAATAATATTGCCACAATGGGAGTAAAAGTTAATAATCACAATTTAAAAAAAAAAAAGGCATTTATACATAGTTGAGTATAGAATTGTAGACCCCCAATCTATAATAAGAACAAGGAATAATGAATATTACATTAAAAATAATTAATGAAAATAAGAAATGAAATATAAATAAAAGAAATACATTTCGCAGATATATTGGCTGATAAAACATAAAATGAATAAATAAAACAACAAAGGAATCAACTGGTCGACAACTACAAAGGAAACTATATATCCATTAAAACAAGAGTTTGTATCAAACATACATAATGATTATCATTACAAAATACATACAAATTATATAGAAGAACATTGAATATCTACACATGTACTTGCATATGATATGAAGAATTATGACCATCGGAATAATTGGCTTTTCCAAGAAAAGCCCTCAAGCATGTGAACACACAATATATGCATAAAAACTGGCTTTTTCCCATAGTTATAACCTTTTCAGTAAAGCTGATTATCAGCCAAGTATGGGAAAAGCATTTGCAATAACCCAAAATGAAATGCCAAGCTCAACGAGTCACAAATGAGGCACAGAGTGAATTTCCAGGTGACTTTTCCTTATGATTCTACAGGCTCAGAGGGCCATCAGCAGCGCAGCAGAGACAGAAGACAGATGTCGGGTCGTATGTAGGAGCACTTTTAGAAGAGCCACAGTCCAGATAAATGTAGGCAGCAAGAGAACATAAATCCTCTTGCAAAGTGCTCTTTTCATTTTCCCTACTGAGAGGGTTCGCCATCACACTCCCTCAGGCCAAACCACACATGTACTTAATGATAGTTTTGTCCTTGAAAGAGGACCCCCGTTATCATCAATTTCTGATAAGAACATATGAAATTTGATCATCAACATATTTCCAATTCTTTCTGGAAAGTGGAAAGTTTTCTAGCATGTTTGTTTTTCGTTTTTTTCTCCTTAGATTTAACCCCACACATTCTAATTGAATGGAAATGTCTCAGCAACAGTAAACAACACCCTACCCCCATCCCAAAAGATCATCAGACATTGCTCTTTGAACACAAAATCAATAATGTGACAAAGTTTTAACTTGGCAGCAAAATCAGTCTGGCGATTGTCCAGTTCTAAGTTGGAAATCCATTGTATAAAACCGCATCAAGGAAAAACAATACGTCTGAAAGCTTGAGATTTGTAACCATTAAAAAAAACATGTCTTGAGTCCTTCCATAAAATACAAACATGAGCTTGTTCCCAAAGACAACACCTGCATCTGGAATTCATTTTAAACTGGAACTCTATAGCTCCCAAACAGGTTTCCTCATACCGTGACAGGAATTCATTTTAACTACTGGGATTCAAGAAAGTCCCCTTTTAAACAGTCATGTTAATGATTGACCACTCTAGATCTTATTGTGCTATAAAAGTCACAAAAAGCAGGGGCTAAATGATTCATTTCAACTCGTCTCATGTTCTGAATTGACCCTGAACCCTCAGCATTAGGAATTCAAAAGCACTATTTGTGAGAAGAATCCAGGACAACTGGTTTGTTGATTTGCAACTCTCGTCCTTTTATCATACAGCGTCTGCTGCTGAGGAACCTGCCGCCGCCTCTCTGAGCCAAATCACTCTGCATTACTTTATAAAACTCATGGTCATATCTAAGGGGAAATAAACATAAGACACGGCCACTGACACAAGTCCAGCCAATGGCTGTTGTATGTGATCATCGCCATCCTTTTATCATTGTTATTTGTTTGTTTTCATTAGCTACAGAGAAGTAGCTTTGCAATTGCTCTGCTTTTCTTGATAAATTGACTAGTTTGAGAAAAACATTAGAAAACTGCAAAAAAATGACAATCGGTTTCCCAAAGCATCCTTGTATTTCCAAAATCCAAACACACAGGACTAACAGTAATAAAAAGGTAAAGAGGTAAAGAGACATGAAAATACTGATGCTTGATGAATTTGAATCGGAGAATATAGACTCTTGTTTCTTAAAACGTTAGCACACCTGTTATCATCTCTATCTCTGCCGCTGTCTCTAACACACATCATTTCCATCTCTCTATCCTTCTCTCGCACTCTGTCGCTTTCTACCCAAACTGGTCGAGACAGAAGGCCATCAGCATTGAGCAGGGATCTGTCCAAGATTTCTGCATAGTTAAAGGCATCTTTTTCCTTGCCGCTGTAGACAAGAGTTTGCACATGGGGGAACATTGCGTTTCTGTGAATCATCTTAAAGAGTGAGGTCCAGGTCTGCTCTCCATTTAAAGTTTCATCAGACAACTGTGTTTCATTCAGCTCTATGTAAATGAAATCTGATTTGACTTGACTCATATAGTAAGTGAATAATCATCTCTATTTTCATTTGACTTTTTTTTATCATTTTATGAAATTGCTCTGTTTGCAGCTGGAAAATCACGAAGAGGCAGATGGTCAAGAGGGTGCACTTCCTTCGAACACCTCTATTATTTTGATTTTCCTCATCGATGTGTGAAGAACTTTGCCAGCTGTAAGACGCTATTGAGCATCATCCACTGATCCAACTGATCTTTTTTCCAGTTAATTTAAAAAAAGCTGTCTTTGTTCTTATATAATATATATGACCCTGTGTCCTCAGACATGTTAATATACTGAGTCAGTCAAGGATAAAGCAGCAGAGCAGCCCAAAGCACCTTCTAGAATTAAAGCGGCACCAGCCAATAAACAGCGACGAGCCGCTGGAAACGTGGAGGCGAGTCAGAGCATTTATTCATCTGTCTGCCTTAGGCTTGGACTTGATCGCCTGCGTGCAACCCTTGAGACCACTGGGGAAGCCGAATCGTGCAAAGCCTGCGGGAGGCGATGAAGGAAAAAAAGACTGTGCCCTCGGCACAAACGTGAAAAAGCCTCACCGTAAATCATTGCCAATCCGGTTTCATGGAGGAAACGGACACGTCTGTGCTTGAAAAGCCAAATCGTGAGAATGGTTAAGGTCAGCAGCAAAATAAATGTCAGCAAATTAACGCTGTCCTGTCGATGACTTTCCTCAGCCTCTTTCTCGGTGGCGAGCTCCTCCAGCCCGTCGTCCTCCGCCTCCGCACTCGAGACGGCGATCAGTAAAATCCACACGGTGATCGCGTCCAGCGCGGCGCAGGCTCCTCTCTGAATCTCCATGGTGCAGGATGCTGCTGCTGCTGACCGCACGGCGCCTCTATGCCATGTCACTGTTGGAAGGTACACATAGACACACACACACACACACACACAGCTGAGCCGACTGGAGAAACAGGCTCTGATCGCGGATCGTGGATCGGCGGGTTCGGCCTTTTAAAGGGACACAGCGTGATGAGTCCAGGAAGGTGTTCGGGAGAGAGAATGCGCTGCGTTTTGTGAGAGAGTACGATTCACACCCGCCGCCTTGCAGGCGGCCAAGAGGTTCGAGGCAAATTAGTCACTGTCCTGAGGTTATGATGATTTGGCATTTCAGTCCTCTTAGAATCAGAAAACTCGCACCGGGCTCTGTAGTTGCAAGCAAGACCAGTTGAAAAAAAAACTAAAAAAATAAATAAAATAGAACGATAGGGATACAGTGTCATAGCTGGAAAGCCTGGATTCAGAAATGGGCTCACCAACAAACTGCCCCTAGGCCATGATAATAGGGTTTGTTGTTTTGTTTCATTCATTACAAACATGTTGCATATAATTTTTAGAACGATTCAGTCTTTCAGGTCCGGTTAGTGACTGACTGCTATCATTTCTAATGGAGGAAAAATGGATAATGTCAGAAGTAGACAGTGTTACCCCAAACACCAGGCAGCCGTAACTTTAAGTGATCATAACTTCTAATCAATACAATACAGTATATTTAGTATGCACACCCCAGGAAGAGACATGCTCACCAGAAGTGATATGAAAGAGATTAAATTTGGTTTCTACAAGAAATAAGCATCTGATAATATCCTGTCATTACTGAGAGCAAAACTGACTTCATCATTAGACTGACTGCGTCTAGGCTTCCATGAATATCCTCCTCTGGTTTGAAAACCCCAAAGATTAACTAAAGCCCTTTTTAAAAATAAATGAAATCTGACATTATGTTGTGGTGCTCGGCGAGGAATAATCAATGACGGAGCCTATGAGTCTTGGATATCGTTAATCATGGGCACCACCATACCACTACACAACAACCATGACCATGCACTTCTGGGGCGCGTATAAACCCCTGGCTTTAGCCACATCCCACAGCCCCTAGTCCCATGGGTTGAGAGGCCACGCCCCTCAGTGTCCACCACACAGCCCCACCCTCCCTTCAAACACCCAGAAGGGACCCTCAGTGGCGGGCCCAGTACCAGCTCAGCGGGCGATGCACCAAGGTCATCCTTCGGGGTGGAACACGCATAAACCAAGGTAAACGGTCCACCCAGTTGCCATCCAAGAGTGGGGCTCGCAGCGCCGCCTTGAGGTTGGAGCTGTTCACACAAGCCGTTGGACTGAGGGTGGTATGCCGTTGTACGGTATACCGTAGCACCCAACGACCCAGCCAGTGCCGACCAAAGTGCCGATGCATACTGCGGACCCCTATCTGAAGTAATGTCGGACGGAGTGGTGAAACGGGCGAAATGCCCGAGACACAGCCGAGGTAGCCATTTTGGACAGTGGAACGACATCCGACCACCGGGTGGTCCAATTAATCAAGGTGAGCAGGTGCGTAAAACCCTGCGAAGGTGGCAGAGAGCTTACCAGGTCAACATGCACATGGTCGAAACGCCTGGCTGGAATCAGAAATGGCTCGAGGGCAGCCCTAATATGCCGGTGAACCTTAGCACGCTGGCATGTAGCACATACAGCCGCCCATTTCCTGATGTCTTTATGCTTGTCAGGCCAGACGAACATAGCACCCACCAATTTCACCGACACTCGAACGCCTGGTTGCAAGAGGGACTGCACCGAGTTGAAAACACGCCAACACCAGGCCGCCGGAACCACTGGGCAGGAATAGCCGGGAGAGACATCACGCAAGAAGGCGGGGCTGCCTTCCTGCACCACTACCTCCTCCAGCTTGAGGCGCGTGTGCGTCGGCCTCCGGGCAAGAACATCTGGGTGGCTGGGCTGGTCGTCGGGCATAGCCAAGAAATCCATTCCGACCTGCACAGGGCACACTAGCACATGCGACAGGCAATCCGCAACGGGGTTGGCCTTCCCTGACACATGTTTGTCGTAAACTCAGAAATTGCCGCAAGGTGTCGCTGCTTGTGGGCGAAGCATGGCTCAGCCACTTTGGACATGGCGAACGTTAGTGGCTTGTGATCCACATACGCCACAAACCAGCAGCTTTCCAGAAGAAAACAGAAATTATACATTGCCAAATACAGGGCCAACAACTCCCTGTCAAACACGTTATGCTTGTCAGGCCAGACGAACATAGCACACACCAATTTCACCGACACTCGAACGCCTGGTTGCAAGAGGGACTGCACCGAGTTGAAAACACGCCAACACCAGGCCGCCAGAACCACTGGGAAGGAATAGCTATACTTTCATTTGCTATCCTGGAGTTTGCGGCTAAAGAATGCAAGGGGTTTCCACGCGTTCGCCACCAGCTGTTCAACCATGGCCCCCACAGGAACATCAAATGTGTCGGTCGTCAACACCTCGGATGCTGGATGGGCCATGCGTCAGCCAGCGCACGCTTAGCCCCGTCAAAAGGCAGAACCCGTTCCGGAGTCCAGTCGATCATGTCGCTCCCTCACCTGGACGGCAGAGCCCTGTAAAGCGGGCGGTAAAAACCAGTCACTGCACCCACCTTTGCAGGCCAAGAAACTGCGCCTTGTGGTGAAATGTGATGGCCCAGGAAGTCAATCACCAACCGTCCAAACTGACATTTAACTGGGTTGACTATAAGGTCGTGTTTACCCAGACGACGGCAAGCCTGTCTCAGGTGCTCCAGGTGCTCGTCAGCCAACGGGCTGGGCACCAGTATATCGTTGAGGTAGACAAACACAAAAGTGAGGTCACGCAACACCGAGTCCATAAGCCTTTGAAAGGTCTGAGTGGCACCCTTCAAGCCGAAAGGCATGTGGAGGAACTCAAGAAAGCTCAAACTGGTTGACCACCGTGTGCACAGGCAACTGGTGATAACCACGCACCAGATCCACCTTGTTAAAAAACGGTGGCACTTAACAGCCGCACAGAGAAGTCTTGAACGTGGCGGGTGGGATAACGGCCGTTCGTGGTGACGTTATTCAGCTGCCGAAAGTCACCGCAGGGGCGCCACAACACGGCAATCTTGGGCACCATGTGGAGCAGGGAGGCCAACGGGCTGTTGGACCGCAGCACTATCCCCAGACATTCCATGGTGGCAAACTCCCCCATGGCGGTAGCTAGCTTGGCCGCTCCACGCCGTGCCTCGAAGACACGGTGGAAAACGTGGGCGTCGTTAGCGACGGAAAGTTTGCCAGCAAATGTTGGTGCACATCCCCCGATGCCAAAAAGTTAGCATGCGCTCGCGGCCCAACCCCCACCCCTCAAAGATCGATGGCGAAAGACACGGCATTGAATAAACGGTGATTTGCGACGTCCACAAGCAGGACGTTGCCGCACAGAAAATCCGCACCGATGATGGGGACCTCGATGGAGGTGATCACAAAGTCCCACTCAAGAAGTTGCTATGGACGACCCGTTAGCGACGCTAAGTTGCGGGCCGCTGGCTCTGGCCTGAATGTCTGCTTGCAATGGGGAGAGGAGGCTCTTCTGTGAGCCAGAGTCCACGAGGAATCTCAGTCCATACCTTTAGTCCTTGATGTATAGCTGGGTGTGTCCGCTGGCACACACCCAGCCACTATCGAGCGCTGGCTCCACCATTTTCCCGGCGCCCCTAACGAGTACGGGTGGTCAGTCCTTCGCCTCCTTAGGGTGGCCACACCAGCCAACCCCGGCCAAACCCGTCACCCCTTGCACTGTCCGTTGGGGGTCCCGCGCCACTTTCTGAATGGTGAACTGCTAGGTTGCCAGCAGGACACGGCCAGCCTCCTCCGCAAAACCCCGGGAGTCGCCAGTGGCCAAACAGTGGGAGTTTGCCAAGATCGCGCGTGCTGCAGGCAGAAGCATGCTAAGGGAGATATGTACAAATAGGAACCCACCATTGTCTGCTCCCAACAGTGCCAGCATCCTATCCATTAGGTCCACAGCCAACCCGCCACCAAAACTGGGCAGGGAAAGCAGCTTGTCCACCCGCTCCGTTTGGGGATGATCTGCTCCTTCTCTTTGGAAAGAGGGGGCTCAGCACTTGTCTTGGTCCCGCAACGCGGCATCCAACAACTTGCTTGGTTTGAACGCAGTGGCTTGCCCCATTGTAGCGCCGGCAGGGCAAGCACCCTGATGATGATGTCGGTACTTGCAGGTACTTGCATGCGTTGGCCGGGTTCCGGGGGCCGAGCGAGTAGCGGACTAGCTTCAGAGATCTCCGAGGCCGCATCACGTCGGAGTCACCAATGTGGTGCTTGGTGAGGAATAATCGATGATGGAGCCTTGGATTAAGGCTTTAAACAGCAGGGTCTCTGGTGTCAATTCTGTTATGACAATGAAATCTACAAACTATGTGTGTGTGTTTGTTGATGAATATATCACTGTAATTAGTCTCCACTTACATAGCGCTTTCACACCTTTTAGTTTCAAAGCACTTTATACTGGATTGCATTCACCTATTTCACACACACACACTCACACACCAGTGGATGAGGAGCTGCTGTGCAAGGCAATAACCAGAACATCAGGAGCAACTTGGGGCTCAGTGTTGCCCAAGGACACTTCTGCATGCAGACAGGATGCATCTGGAGTTGAGCAGCCTACCTTCCGTTTGGAGGGACAGCCACTCTACCAACTGAGCCACAACCATAATATGAATATATGAATATATTGTGGAACAGCACCAAGATTAGACTAGCTGCTAAAGAAATGCGATTGAAACAAGACATGACAATTGAAATTCTCTAACTTTTAGCTACATGTGTGAAAGGAAAATGTCAGTTTGTTACCCAATGTTATTTCTACATTGTAGCATAATTTATGTTTGAATGAGAATTTATGACAACAGTCAAATGCCAGTCATGGAACCCACCAGCTATCTGTTTAATGACAACTAGCCTCAGGAAAATAACTGATAATGGCATGGGAGTTGGTGGAGACAATAATTATTCCTTCGGTTGCCCCTCCTTCCTTTTTATCACTTCTGCATCCACCAGTGACCGACTTGCAACTCAAAAAGTGCAAATGTAGCTGGAATTTAGCGATGACATTTGAACAGATCATTTCAAAAGTGCCCAGTTTACCCTCAGTTTAAGACCACTAAATTAGCTGTTTAAAAAAATCCAAATTGTTTACACTGCATTTTTGCAAATGGATGCAACCTTCCCTGTTCATCAAAGGAACTGTTTAGCTGGATGCAATGCAATGCCCCCCCAACAGCACTGTTAGTACTAACCAGAATATTAGAATATTAACAGTATCTCTAAAACCACTGGCCTTTTCCTACACAAACATATCTATATTAGTAATTGTCTACTCTTTACAAATAGACTAAAGCACTCCTTTTCAAAATAAAAAATCTTTAATATGTGGCTTGTTCTTGGGTCGGCGAGCGCGGCTCCAGAGCCGCATGCGGCTCTTTAGTGCCACCCGAGCGGCTCCCTGAGGCCTCTTCAAAAATGTATGAAAATGGATGGGGGGATATATTTTTTGTTTTAATATGGTTTCTGTAGGAGAACAAACACTCTTAACGTTTTCCAATGCTGTAAAAATGTCCATAATGAATATTACATTTCAACACTTTTGTCAACGAAGATTTGCGTCATAGCCTGCGACACACGTCTCAGTGCGGCGCCGTGCCAGGCAGGTGGCTGTTGTAAACAAACCGGCGAAAAGATATTTCCAGGGAAGGCATGCTAAAAGTGCAGCCGACTACCCAGTTGGGAGTGAGAGAAAAATTGCGATTGCAGTACTTCTGGAGAAATTAGAGGAACGCAAAGGTAGATTTAAGAAATTGACTGCATCTCCAAACTCCACGACTGCTGCAAGTTTTGTTGCAACCCGAGATAATAAAAAAGCGAGGAAAACCGTTCCCAGATGGTGATTACATGAAGGATCCATTCATCAAAATGTCAGAGCACCTATTTTCAGACTTCAAAAACAAAACCACTACTTATTCATTTTGATGGTAAGCTAATATAGCTAATATACACTTACAGCCTGTGTTGCCTTCATATAAGGCTTTTAATTTTTTGCCGCTCCAGACAGATATGTATTTTGTTTTTTTGGTCCAATATGGCTCTTTGAACATTTTGGGTTGCCGACCCCTGGGCTAGTTCATGACAAACACATTAAAAAAAATGACAAATTTGGCCACACAAGGCATCAAAATCCAAACATAAAACAATTGCTTTCTAAGAGAGTGACTTAAGATGCGATGTTCATGAGTTGGACAGTAACATCATGAACCTATCATACGGTTACCCGGTTTTAAAACAAATATTAATTTTGGAGTCAAACATACATAAATATACAAACGTTTGTCCTGTAGCAAAAAATATTAATGCTAAATATCTTACAAGTCAGAAATGTCATTAGAAGTAGTTTAATTTTGGATTCTGACAATGGGGAGTTTTCTGCCCTCTGTAAATGGTAGTGCTTGTTTGGGTTATGTAATTCCTCTGAATGAAAGACACAGAAAAACCTGGCTCCATCTTTCACTTGGGCATAATGGGGATTACCTATTATTAGATTGCCAAAGTAGCTTAAGTTGGTAGGTAATCTGATGTCTGGTTAGACTGAGTTGTTTGTGGTTTTCTGTGCTACATTATTAACCCTCATTGCTATATTACAAAACACGTAATATCATGCTCCACTATTTGTTAAAATAAATTATCTATTAGTGTTTCTAGCTTCAGATAATATTTCTATAGACCCTGTGGTTTAAACTATGTTCAGGGAATTGCTTAAAGTAGAGACAACGCCTAAACGGTATGAACTAATGTAAAGATGAAGTAACGTTTTTGGTCGGTAGTAAACTCCCAGATCTATATTACTATATTAGTAATTACTATATCTATGTTACTCGTGTATTATATTTATAACATCAGTGGCGAAAACAATTTGAATCTCAAAGCACAGTAATTGACGAAAAAAAAAAGTAATCACGTAATCGTTTTCAATGCAATTCCGCGCCTTTTGACAATATCGAAAAAATCATATTATTTGTATTGTTTCCTACAATTTTTTAACAATGTAAAGTGATCTATAGGCCATTCCTCCTAATTAAATGTTAATTAACTATTACTGACCTGTTTTGTTTAATCAAAGTATGAGAAAGGGTGCCCTTTTTCTGCATTTACGCATCACGAGCACACACCTCCTCCAAGTGATAGCGTCACTCTTCCGATAATTGCGATTGGCTGCGACGTAATCTTCCTCCGACGTGATTGGCTGCATGACTGAGCCGAAAAACGGGAAGCAGGAAAAAAATCCTTGTCAACTGAAGTGCAGGCAAGTCCGTATCTCTCCTATATCTCGCTCTCCTGGATAGCGGTAAGATATCGAAACGGGAGTTTTTTCAGATCGTGAAATACAACAATGGGGTGTTTCTTTTCGAAGAAATCCAAAAGAAAGTCCCCCGAAAAAGAGGACTGCACACCGACAACAACGGCTGTCGAAACTACGACAGCAAGCAATGCGGTTCCCCTTGGCAACAACACCGACGAGCCGCCTAAGCAATACAGCTGGGACAAGAGAGAAAAGGTACGGTAACCCTCCCCACTAGCATACAGAATAGAAAGTGGCTAAATTGATGATTCGCGGATATGTGAGAGCTCAATGTCTTAGCACCTGTCTTTTCGTGTTTCTGAGACATTTATCAATTACTTTAAGATTCGGTAAACGCTGGCTGTGTCGTACTTCAAAAAAAGACTTATGGTTATCTCAAAGTACCAGTGTGAAACGTGTCGGTGCAGCCGCTGTTTCTGTGGTATAGCAATATAAACTGCCGTAATGTCGATTTCCTCGTCGTATAGCAACTGCGAAGTTGAAGTATTTTAAAAAGACGCTTTTCATTATAGATGATGCATGTGTTGGTAATAACATTGACGCCAACAACTTACCCCCACTCTGCATGCAACCACTGTTATCTCATTATGGGATTACAACATAACACTCTTCACACTAACTGTTAAGCACTGGTTCAACTTCCGTTTTGACTTAAAGGAAGTTAGACCGAAAGTGAGTTGTACAAGTCAGCTCAGTATGAAACACTGGCCTGACATGGATTCTCGAAATGGCTTATTAAAATGTGCAACTTCAACATGTCAAGTCAAACATTAAGGGTTAAAACTGAAACTTCTGGATAAGCAGGTTAATATGAGAAATTAGATGTTTACTTAACATAGACATTTATATTCAAGATTCAAAGTGCTTATTGTCATATGTAGAGTGTGGAAACTTTTTTTTCCTGTACAATGTAATTCTGACTTTGCTGTCCACAGTGCATTTGGATTTATGTTGACCATAAATAGATAGTGTAAAAATTGTTATAAATATGAGCAGTGTTGGCAGGGCAAAGGTAAAACATTGAGTGCAGCTTGATGTGCAACTAATTAAGTGCAGGTGCAAGGATGAGTGCATTTTATATGACAGTAGTTACATCGAAGATGAGTGCAGCACTGGCTGTGCTGCACTTAAAGTGCAGAAAAGGATGAATGACTGTAAACTGTTTAGGAGTCTGATGGCAGTCGGATAGAATGAGTTCTTCAGTCGTGTCGTTCTACATTTCACACTAATGTACCTCTGGCTGGAGGGTAGGAGTGTGAACAGTCCATGTTGAGAGTGGGCGTGATCCTTGGCGATGGAGGCAGCTCTACTGTGGATTCTCGGTGGTAGATGCTCTGCAGAGAAGGCAGTGGGGTTCTGGTGATCTTCTTGGCAGTCTTCAGACAGTCAGATGACAACTGAATTTTTCTAACAGTTAGGTCGCTGCGCATGCGCAAACAATGGCACTAAGTGCAGCAAAACTTAACAAGCTAATCAGTGAGTTACCTCCAATTTTAAGCCCTTGCTTTTTTGATCTACCCGGTAGATCATTTTGACTTGGTTACTTTATAAGTAGCTCGCAGGCTGAAAAAGTGTGAGCACCCCTGGTTTAGAACCAGTGGCATAGTGGAAAACAGAGGAAGCACAGCTGGAGGTAGCAGAGATGAAGACATTAAGTTTGTCTTTTGGAGTGACGAGGATGGAAAGGATCAGGGATAAGTCCATCAGAGGGACAGCACATCTTAGATGTTTGGAGAGAAGGTCAGAGAGGCCACAGTGAGATGGTTTGGTCAGAGGAGGGATAATACATATATTATTAGAAGGATGCTTAGGTGGGAACCAGAGGCCGAAACAAAGACCAAAAACGAGATTTTTGGATGTAGTTAAAGAGGACATGAATTTAGTTTGTGTGAGAGAAAAGGATAGAGAGGATATGGGTAGATGGAGAAGGTTGATTCGCTGTGGTGTCCACTAAAGGGAGCAGTCAAAAGGAAAAGAAGAAGAATCACTGCAATTAAAAAGGTTTCTTATGTTGAAAACTTGTTACTTTTTCCCCCTGATAGTTTTTTAATTCTTGCTTATTTTAGGTCTAGTATTTTAAGCTATTTTCAGATAATCTCAGTTTTTATTAATATTATTGCTGATTTTTCAGTGGTATTTTTCTGATGACTTTGAAAACAATCAAAGTTAAGCCAAAGAAGAAAACCTTGTTTGCAAATTAAAGAAAATGTAACAAAGATCAATGTCTTGAACAGGAGATATATATTTCTTGGCCTGTCCCCCTACATTATAAAATGATTATACTAAGCACCGTTTCTCTTTGCACAGGTTGATCCCAAAGACTACATGCTGACGGGGCTCAAAGATGTAACTGTGGGCCGTCTACCTGATAAACTTAATGGGCAGCAGTTTGTCATTCAAGAATGTGAGAACTGCACCATCTATGTGTTCGACCATTCAGCCACTATCACCATCGATGACTGTGTCAATTGCCGCATTTTTCTCGGACCTATCAAGGGCAGTGTATTTTTCAGAGACTGCAAAGACATCAAGTGCGTTGTGGCCTGTCAACAGTTTCGCACACGGGACTGCAAAAAAATGGACGTGTTCCTCTGCTGTGCCACTCAACCCATCATTGAGTCATCTACAGGAATGAAGTTCAGCTGCTTTCAGTACTATTACCCAGAGCTCGCCTTCCACTTCAAAAATGCTGGCCTCAGTATATTCAACAACAACTGGAGCAACATACATGACTTCACACCGGTGCCTGGGGAGAACAACTGGAGCTTGTTGCCAGAATCCTCAGCCGTTCAAGATTTTGTACCTGCCCCGGACTCTGAGTCTGAGTTCAAGTCAGTTCGGGTGTTGACTGATGCGGCTCACAGCATTGTGCCTTTGACAAAAGGAGGGAGACGCAAGGACAGTGACGAGTCCTGCCTCTTTGTTTTCTTTGCTGGAGAGTACACCACTGCAAATGCCCGCAAACTGATTGATGAGGTGAGGAGACAGAAATAGAGGGGGGGAAAGGTTTTGCTTACTTTTAAGTGGTTTTTTTTCAGTCTGTGAACAACAAAACTTAGGGTATTGCCCCTCAAATTCCTAGAAAGTAAGGATTGGTGATATTTAGAAAAAAATAGAAAGTCATTTTATTAAAATCACACTTTACATACAAATCACAAATCAAATCAGGGTGTTCAGTGTCCTTCCACTAATAAAATGGTTGTTAGTGGCATAGGACAGTAATTACTTTTCCTTTCAGCTGTGTTCCCATCAGGGGCGGCCACAGTGATCTGCCTCCATCTAACCCTATCTTCTGCATCCTGTTCTTTCTCAACAACTAACTTAATGTCCTCTTCCACTACATCCATAAACCTCCTCTTCACACTTCCTCTAGATCTCCTGCCTGGCAGTTCGAACCTCGACATTGTTTGAACAATATATTCACTATCGCTCCTCTGGACATCTCAATCTGGCTCTGTCTATCTCCAAAATATCTATATATGCTGTCTCAACGATGGACTCATTCTTGATCCTATCCATCCTCGTTCCGCCAAAGAAAACCTCAACATTTTCATCTCCTTTTCAGCTCTACATCCTGTCCTTTCCTCAATGTCACTGTCTCTTAATCAGACAATATTGCTGGCTTCCCCACGATCTTGTACACCTCACTTTTCATTCCAGCTGATACTTTTTTTTTCACATCACGTGAGTTTTCTCCACCTGTTTCAACCTGCTTGCACACATTTCTTCATCTCATTTCCACACTCTCCATTGCTCTGGATTGTTGACCCTTAGTGCTTAAAATCCCCTCCCCCCTTCTTAATCTCCACTCTCTGTAGCCTCACCATTCCACTTGGGTCCCACACACCTATTCTGTCTTGCTCCGGCTAACCTTAATTCCTGTCCTTTACAAGACATACCACCACCTCTAGATTTTTCTCCACCTGCTTCCTCCTCTCAAGTAGATCACAATGTCATCTTCAAACTGCATAGTCCATGGAAATTCATGTCTAACTCTGTTAGCCTGTCCATCACCATAGCAAACATGAAGGAGCTCAGAGTTGATCCCTGATCAAACATTTAAACTTAAATAAATTCCAGTATTATTATTTAAGAAATAATCTCACATTGTCAGTCACTCTGTACCATCTGGTACATAAGATGTATTTGACAAATGAAGACCCCATGTAAGCCATCACTCCCTCTGTGTTGCAGTACTTTTCTGTGCAGGAGGTACAGATAATCTGCAGTATTTTAGACTTTTATAAAAATTTGGTTTGTGAAATATTAGTTCACCAACCAAATATAAAAAAAAATTATCATTCTTTGTGTTTAGTTGGACCTTGTAATTGCTATAAACATTTCATCTCATTACAATCAATAATCTAATAATCTGAGCGTAACTCTTTTCTGAGTGATATTCTACAGCACCCATGCTTCAAATTTCTAAACTGCTGAAACTAATACTGTAATACAGACAGACACACACATAGATATATGCACAGAATATTAAAAATTTTGCTGTTGTTTTTTAATGCCTGGTTCCTGTAGACACTGAAATATGAGAGTAGTCTGTTTGCCTGTTTTCCCTCTGCGCCGGTTTCCTCCCAGTCCAATGGTGGTGTACAGGGTGTACCTGCAGGTTAAGTGAAAAAAATGGGAAAATCACTCAGATGACTGAGAGAGTGAATGGTTCTCTGTCTCTATATGTGGTCCTGCGATTGACTGGGGACTAGTCTTAGGTGTACCTCACCTCTCACCGATGGCAGCTGGAATAGGCTCCCGCGACCCTAAGTAGAATAAGTGGTAGATAATGGATGGATGGATGTTGTCAGTAGTTTATAGAATAAAACATAAAAGGTTCATTTTATTGAAACTTACTATATGGCATTCGCATCAGGATTAGATCATTAGATTGGATCCACACAAAGGAGAGTGACTGTGTCAAGCACAGTTCTTTTATTGCCAATTTTTCACACCTATTATATACGCTTCAGGTGTTATGTCATTTGCAGGTTAACGCAATCAGCATTGTAATGAAATCTTTTGGACAAGAACTAGTCAATCCACTATCCCCCAAAAATATTACCTACAAATCCAATATACAAGCAAGCATTAAAATACATTACATTTAAAAACATCAAGATAGGTTAAAAAAAGTTTTTGCAACATAAATGTGCAAGGTCAAGAGCTAAAATTGAGAATGGAAACATTTACAATCTTTACGTGTGTGTGTGTGTGTGTGTGTGTGTGTGTGTGTGTGTGTGTGTGTGTGTGTGTGTGCGCGCGCATACACCCACGTGACAAAAAGAGGCTGAAAATATAAGTGTTTTTTGGACTTACTTTCTCAGGCTAGTTCTAAAGGCTTCATATTGATCCAAACAAAAGAAGTCTCCATGCGACCTGAAGATGTGAAACGAGTGTTTCAGAACTGCGCTGAGGATATCGTGGAATGGATCAGCAAAGGTATATTTCTCTTTTTCCATCAATGATCTAGGGAATAACTCAGCCAGGCATACCAGCTCTTAGCCACAATGTTTGAAATACTGCTGGAGCTTTATAGTATTCATTCTCTACTGTAGTGTAAGCAACTATCAAGTTAAATGAATGGGCTGACAGTTTGTTCATGTGTATGAAATATTATCTGTGATGTGTGCATTATACAGTTGGGGTTTTATTCACGAAGCTGCTCTTTTTTTTAGCTTCCCCGATCATTATTTGGCAAAAAAAAAGTTTTCATTTCGGCAATACTTATGTCCTTATTGTTCATTACTGATTGTTACTTACCAATTACTTAAATGTTCAAAGATACAGAAAATGTAAATTGACAATTAGTTTTAAAATAATTGAAAAAATTAGCCAAGATAGCAGTTGTTAATGAATAAAGGAATTTTCTGTCAATCGTAAAGAAAAGTACCTGAAAGTTGACTAGAAATTAACAATGAATTAACAAAAACTCCAAAGGCACTAAAATTGTGTGGCCATTAGGGTATTAGTTCTTGATGAAGTCAGCCCAGATCTGTCTACTGTATTTGACTTATATCTTTTTTCAACAGGTCCCGTTATTGCCCTGGAGCTAAATGGTGATGGAGTTGTAGAAGCCTGTAATATTTTTGCAAATGATGTGTTCAGCGGCACCAAGGTAAGGCATGCCACATTTACTGTATCGATTTTGTTTCAGGTTAACCCAAACACAGTCTGTTTGTAAAGTACGTTATAATTTATTTCTCTTGTTCTGCAGGTTTTTGTCTCCAACAACAAAAATACCTCTTCTCGAGATGTGGACAACTTCTTCAACTTTGCTGACATGCAGATGGGCTTGTAAATGTTAAAATATCAAAACAATATTGTAACACTGAAATATGTTTTTTAGACCCCTGCCATCAGGTTTGGGTTACTTTGATTGATTATTTGCCATTGTCCGTCTTCAAGAAATAAGACTGAAAAATATTTGATACTGCATTGATAAAGCCTTTTGGTACAAAATTTAATGATCTCAACCCAAAGGCCACCTATAGAGGAGAGCATTTTCTGTAAAACCACATTACAAGCATTCGATGCTAACTTAATGTGCTGTGAATATTTATATTTCTATGAATGTATATGATTACTCTGTTTTTATCAGTTGTGAATGTAGATCTTTGCTGTAAACGTATTTAGTATTAATTTAAGGTTTGGTTTCTTCTTGCTGCCAAATTCTTCGCTGTGGGAAAAAACAACAACCACAAGGCACAAAATGCCACAGGAAAAATAAGGTATACCAACATCAGTCCATTTTTGTATTTCTTATAAACAATTATGTGTATATTTGACTTTGGCAATGAATAGAATTCCTTGGTTTTAAATTGTACATATTTGAAAGATGCTATGTAGTGATAATATCCAAAAATCCGAAAGGGCAAAGGAAATTCCTGGAAAGTTGAATGAACCTTTCAGTTTGTTCGGATGAACACATTTATTTCTACTAAAGAGTGTGAAATCTTACTAGCTTTTTGATGTAGTCTGTTCATGTTTTTATTTTGTAACATGTTTTATATTACAACTGAATGTTTTTATTTAGAAAAGAGTTGCTGTTCCCTTTTTTGTAAAATTTGCCTTTTTAAGTGATTTTTGTTACGTTTTTTTTCTTCACTCTTAAGTTTTTGAATGAAAATGGTATATGATTTTTTTATTATTATTAGGGCTTGCAATATGTAGCTGAGTTCATGAAAGACACGACTCACGCAATACGGTCTCTACACCGTTTCAAAGTTGCCATGAACCAACCCGTTTCAATGAAAAAAATATAACTATGAATCAGGCCTGGGAAATATAGTGATGAGTTATGTAACACCATAATCATATTATAGATTTTTTTTGAGAATCATTGCTTTGTCAAAGATTGTGAAAACAAATATATGATTCTTGTAATGTGTTTTGGTTTTTATTTATTTATTTATTTATGTTTTGGGTTTTTTTATAGTCATTTCTTGATGATTTCCAGGTGTTTTGTGATAGACCTACCTGTACATAAGAGAAAGAAAGTTTTAAAATCATGATACTGGTTAATCCCATAGTGCCATGCCCTAATTTAATCTTAACTTTTTTGGTTCAGTTTGGCATCTTAAAATCTTCAATGTTTTTATCCAAGCCCTAAAGATAAAAAAATTGAGACATTTAAACTTCATGTCCAAATGTAAATATTAGGTTAAAGTCTGTATGGTGTGTCAAATAGTCAAAAGAATTAAACTCAAAGACAGTGAGTTATTAAAGTGACTGGAGTCAAATAAATATTTTTGGTGAGTTTTCTTTTTTCCAAGTCAAGAAATAGAAAACTCTATTTTGACTACAATGGTACATCTGTGAGCTCAAGGATCTTAAAGCTATTACCTCAGCTGCCTGGCTTCCTGTCACATTGTAGCACAAAACCACTTACTCTTCAGTCTAAAATATTGACTTAATGAATTGCCTTGCAGAAGTCATTCATGGGGGAACCGTTTTTGTTTTATCTGCAATTTGCAAACCAGAAACAGCATGACTGCAGTTTTTGCGATCTGTTTTTTTCTTGACCCTTCAGCTAAACTTTTTTTTTCCCAATGAAACTCCAAAATCCCCCTGAACTGTGATAATGGAGGCAATCGCACGAATTACGGTATTTTGGATTTAGTAGTCAAGTGTATCCATTTTCATGCGGTCTGTCTTCTGTCCGAATTTTAAGTTGACGCCGGTGAACAGATGAAGCGCACCCAACTTAGGGGAAGTGGCGGGGTTTAGGACCCGGCGGGAGTTGCGGTACAATAGAGCTGTTGTGCCGTGGTGGTGGACAGACTGCGACCCCGGAGATTCCCACTGTGGCGGAATACAAACTGCATTAATTTAACCCATTTCGGACCCAGTTTTTATTACCTAGCTTATGTCGCCAAGACATTGCGGAGTGATATATAGCGAGGCGGAACGGACAGCAGAGTCCGGACTGAAGGTAAGATGGAGGGAATGCGAACAATATGCTCGTGTGTTCAGTGGCGCTCGGTGTGCCAGGATTTGCCCTGAGTGGTTTATCCAGGCCACGGGGCCCGCTCCCGTTCCGCTTTCTCCGTACTATTTCTGCTTCTCTGTTCTTTAAATCTGAGCTTGTCCTGAGTATATAGATTTGTCCATGGTTACCGACCCCTAACGTGTAATAACCTGCCCAGCTTAGCTACATAACTATTCTTAATTGCACAAGGAAGTGACATCTTTGTATGATGGTGGCGCCCATGTTCGATTTCTCCACGGAGACTGCAGAACAGGCCTGTGTGTGTGTGTGTGTGTGTGTGTGTGTGTGTGTGTGTGTGTGTGTGTGTGTGTTTGGCGCCAATACGAACTGGGTAGGGCACTGTGTAATTTAATTCAACCCGGTATACATACAGTGAATCAAAGACCCATGAGAAGCAACTGCAAACAGTAAAACATGATTACAGAAAGTAAACAAAGCATATGCAGCAAAAGTTAAGTGGATTCACATTTAATTACCTGGAAGTGAAGAAATCCCATTGCTGTTTTGTCTTGACCATGTAGCCTTCTGAGTGACCTGCAGGTGTGCACACTGGTTAGAAAGATTGCTAATAGAGAAGTCTGATGCACCTTTTACACAGATATTTGAATATCATTGGTAAATGACCCAGTCATCCCAAATTACAGTGCAGAATGTAAACAATCGTTTTTGTCATTATGTGTTATAGCGTTATAGTTTGCTCTGTCACAATTAATGTTTTTTGGATGACAAATTCCTCCGGAAATGTCCATGAAGGTTCTCAGTTATCCAGGTCTTGGGTAATTATTGTCGAAATCTTTTTGTGGCAACTGGGCTGCTGTTTTCACCTCTCTTCGAAGTGGCTGCTTCGGTTCGAAAGGACCGAGGGAGTTTTCCGTATATAACTATCACCAGTCCATGCCCCAGGGTATGAAAACCCTTTGGAAGTTTTTCCAAAATTCCAAAAATGTATGGTATGACAATGCCTTTACGTTTGTTTCCTCTTGTTCTGTGTTCTTCCGTCTGGTGGTTTTTGTTTCGGCAAAGTACAAATTGGGGTAGCTACAATATTTTAGGGCTTTCCTAATATATTGGACCTCAGATTTTCTGCCTTCGGCAGTTGATGGGAAGTTTTTGGCTCGGTGGTGAAGAGTTTGCTTAGGCAATGACGGGTGCACCCCAAGGACAGAACACCCAGACATAGGATCGACAAGGGAAGAAATTCAAGTCCAGTTGCCATGGAAAGGATAAGATACACACTGGACATAACTGACACAAGCATTAGTAGTCACAAAACACTTTATGCCACATTTGCAGTTAATATGGTAAAAAAGCTCAAGCACCAAACAAAGCTATTCGACAAATCGCACTTCTTTGTCATCACATTATTTCTCCTCACCTGCAGCTGACATATTGCAGAGGCATGTTCACTAAATGGTGAAGCTTTTTTAGAAATGCTAATAATCTTTTTTATTTGTCATTATACATGATAAATTGGACAAATTTGATAAAATGAGGTCAGCATCACTAATTCCGATGGATCATCAATAAAGTAATGATTTTGAAAGTGTCAAGTTTGGCAGATACAATCCAGTGCTGACACAACACATACTGAACAAACTACCTTTTGTTGTGGACTACCTTATGTCCTTTCTCTGTTTAATTTCGGCTTCCAATCCGCATTGATCTGATTAATCGCTGCTTCCACCTGCCAACCTGATGCAGCTCATGTGCTCAGTTTATACTTCTTTGAGGGTTTTTAAGTGGCCTTAATGGCATTGCCAGTAAGTGGTGGACAGACCTAACCCACAGACCAAAAAAAGGTGCCGTGAACTGGTAGCGATAGTTGATAATGATGTTATACTTCATTGTGTTGTTTATGTTTTTACAAGGACATGCTACTTTTGAGTAGTACCAATCAAACTGTTGGAAAGACATCTTCATTTTTGATTAACTGCATTTTGTTGCTCTTAATTATTGATTTAATTTACTTTATCTTTATTACCAACCTGTAAAAATCACAAAATCCAAAAAAATTGTGAAGAACTGAAAAATTGCATCTGCCCAGCAGGTGGCATCAAGTTGCTTATGTCCCATTTCTTTTGACTATTTGAAACAAAGCTTACCTCAGTTTGGTTGTTTCCTTTCTTAATGCTCTCACCCCCAAATCCCTGTTACCTCCTGAATGTGGGAGGTAGCAGGGAACCTTTATGTGCTTAGACACTCAGTCACGGATTCCATTAGCGTGGATTGGGCCGAATTCAGTACATAAGACACAAATGGGTGAAGGTGTGAGATCATTGATTGATAAATCAAAGATCTCCTCTGTGTATGTGCGCGTGTGTGTGTGTGTGTGTTTTAATGATATTTTATATTTTAGCAAGGGTTAGACGTATGTCTTTCTTCTTGTTAAACAAATGTAAATGTACTAAATATAAATCTTCTAAAAGATCAAAACAAAATTATCCTAAGATATCCCTATACAGTGTTCATTTTCTTTTTGTAGCGTTCATTCATCTATCAGTGATGAATGAATGGGTGTACATGGAGTGGAAACATTCAAGTCACCAGCAGATTCCAGGTGTTTTGAGGTCGCTTTGCAATGTGAAATTTTATCCTAACAATAGCTCGAGCGTTTTAGTCTAGAAACATCTCGGAACAGTTTAAGTTTTTTTACATAAAAGATCCTTGGGTATTTGTGAAACGTGTCCATGCATGAATGTTTATTACTATGAACACACATTGTTGTTAACATGACTGCAGGCTCAGGAGCACCTAATACTACAAACATGTTCTTGTACAATTTTACTGAAATTTACATTTGTCATTTCCCCAAGTCTTTAGTATGAAGTGAGATGTGTTTCATGCACTCCACCCCTCCTGTCCTCATGGGGAATGCGAGGCATGTCCTGTCTGTTGAAACAGCATACTGTATGGGAGCCACTGTGAGTTTAAAGCCCCTCGGTATTTTGAGACTTTAATGATTCATCCCAGTGGTTGAGTACAGGCAAGACAAATACTGAGTTTGTCTGCCCTATTTTCCATCTATCTAAAACTTTTCATTTAGGCTCAAAAATTTTCAAGTTAAAAAATGTTCTGTTTGATAATCAAATCATTATCTGCGTTAAATACAATCTTATTTTAGCCCTTTTTCCAGATGGCCTCTAAGTACTATAGTAACACTTATAAGGTTCTCAAGGATACTGAAAATGTTTTTTTAAGAAAATACTGTCTGTTGAAAAACAAAATGTCAGGAAAAGCTGAATGTCCTTTGGAAGCATTGCTGTCCTGGAAAATTCTGTTAGTTAAACAGATAACGCTACCATAGCTAAGGGTTGATTCATGTTTAAAAAAAAAAAAAATCCATGTTCAGATTATACCAGTGGTAGTTTGGTGAAAATAATGCTGATATATTGTTTTTTCCCTGAGAAAAACAAGCAGTAGTTTTGAGTTGTCTTTGGGTTTGTTTGGTTTTTTTGTTTTTTTTACATATTTACTACTGGTCTTCTTACAGTGCGAAGACATTTTCATCCAATCAATGAAAGGAGCAATCTAAATAAATTCTGATCACTCAAATAATCAAAACTTGCAGCCTAAACAGAGATTGACCTCCTTTCATCACATTCACAGAGAAAATTGTAGAAGGTTCCCTGTCTGTCAGACCAGCCGGATTGTGGTTAGAAATAACCCAGTATATATCCCTGAAACAAGTGGAAAACCTTATTTAGCCCTTATCTTTGTGGATCAATTGAAGCTGTCACTGTATTTTTTTACAATTTCACACTCTTTAACAGTAATGTATTCTGCCTTTTTTGACCAACAAATGTTTCTTATTTGCAGGGATGCGGGGTTATCATATTGGAGGAAAACTACTAGTATGCTTTTCATTTTGAAATTGATGGTAAGTGACTTTTTTTCCTATTTAAACACTATTCGGATTTCATCCATCTGTTTATATTATCAGTTGGATTTTATTGAACTAAGCAATACATTTGTGTGGAAAACCAACTGGTGTTTCTTTCTACCACAGTTGTTCTTCATTGAACTACGTTGTTAGAAACATCCATTCATTGTCTAAATTTTTATAATTTTTCTGAATGTACTTATTTGGGCCTTTTTTTGCCTCTTTTCTTCACTGCAGGGTATTACAGGATGAAACGTCTCAGGTCCTCGAGCAGCAGCGACAGTTCGGACAATGACAGTGAGTCATCTATCAAAATCCCCCAAACTATCTCTTTGGTTTTTGAAATATTATTTTGATTCCATTCCTTCTATGTTTAGGTCCCTCAACCTCTTTCTGCTCTTACAACAAGTATGGCAGTACTTCAGGAACTGCCACCTCTAACCCCAAGAAACCAGCCGAAGTAAGGTTCCCTCACCCTCACGTACAGTGCTGTTGACCATCAGGACGAGTATCTAACTAAAAGTGTGTCACCTAGGTGTTCAGAAAAGACCTGATCAGTGCCATGAAACTGCCAGACTCCCACCATGTCTCTCCAGAGGATTACTACCTGCTGGCTGACACCTGGAAGCAGGAGTGGGAGAAAGGAGTTCAGGTGCTAGCAAGTCCAGACACCATCCCTGTGCCGTCAGTCAGGTCAGACCAAGTATCCTCATGTTCCAGTCAGAGTAACAAGGCTAGATGTTTTCTGACTTGACACAGTAGGATTTGAAACAAATTGACTTAGCTCCTGTGTTGGATGTTTAGGATTATTGCAGAGCATCCCAAGGAAGTCCTTTATTCCCACCAGAGGAAGTACATCCAATGCTCAAGCCTGGAGTCAACTGAGCCAGGATACATCAACATCAAGGAGCTGGCAGAGGCAATGTGCCGTTATGATCTGGATGACATGGACCTCCATTGGCTTCATGCTCTCAACAGAGAGCTTGACCGCATGGGTAAAAGATAACTCATTAAGATGCTCATTGCACTTTCCCAGTGAGTGTGTCTAGTTCCCACACCGGGAGATAAGAGCATTAAGGATCAGTCTGCTGGGCCCTCAGTTACCATATGAGGTTTGTTTCTTTGTCCATCTCTCAGGAGAGCAGCCACTAGATGAGTTGACGATGGAGCGTGCAATGGAGGCCCTTGAGAGGCAATGCCACGACAACATGAAGCATGCCATTGAGACAGTGGAGGGCCTGGGGATCGAATATGATGAGGATGTCATCTGCGATGTGTGCCGTTCCCCTGACAGTGAGGAAGGGAATGACATGGTGTTTTGTGACAAGTGCAACATTTGCGTGCACCAGGTAAGCACAAGCTCACCTCTCATTAGGCATTTGCTTTTTTTCTAACTGATTTTTCAAGTATTTTCTTCCTCGTTTTCAGTTGATATATTGGTGATATTTGAGTTTTCTCAACAATCTATTCTTTTGTCTATAAAAGCAGTCAAGTGCTTTTGGGGGGATTTATAGATCTATTTAGCTAAAACTATTACAAAAAACTCTATTTACAGAGAACTCATTTTTAAGTGCATCATAAAACTATCTGTTGATCATCCCCAAAATTCTTTACTAATTGTGCCTGAGCAAGGAACAATGTGTGATAGACTCTGGTTTTGGTTAAAGCAAGCCAGTATGTTGCAGGTCACCGTATAAAACTAAAATACGTTACAACAGCATCCAGTTGTTTCCATGTTCCTATATTCAGACTTTCAACAAACTTTTCTCTTCATTTATGAAATTAATTTTTGACATTTTGAGTCACAAAATGTCATCTATGTGGCCAGATATTTTAATGCCTGTATCCCTTGCTTTTGTCATTTCAATAAACACTATTTCTTTTCAGGTTTATTTTAGGGAGGGAGGTTGCGGGCTGTTTAGTCTTGCCCTGGTCCAAATTCTTCATATATTTGGTCAGTCAAGCAAAGCGATTTCAGAGATTCAATTGATCAAAAGAATATGAATCGTCAAACTATTTATAATCCATTAATAATTTCAGTGTTTTTTCAAGCAGAATTGGCAAAAATGTATTTCAAGCGTTTTTTCAGTGACCCTCACCTCTCACTGCGGATTTGCAAGTATTAGTTAAACACAAAAGATATTTCAAGGAAAGTGCCATAAATTTCATTTGCCTGTTTTGAGGTTTCACAATCAAAAGATTAACAGATACACTTTTAAATATAAACTGCAGATTGTAAAGTTACGAAATAGGCCTAAAACTACAGAGGCTCACCAAATGTAATAAGTTCTGCAAACAGTGTTTGTTAGGGCATTCTAGTTTTTGCATCAAAGAGACTGAAAAGGAAGTCTTCAAGCATCAATTATTCACTGACCAGGCTAATGTAAATAGCAGTATCTCACCATGTTGACTGCAGCGCTATGTGAAAATGAGTCCTCCTTTATTTTGCCAAATTCAGCCTCAAAGTTTGTGTGTCATGTTTTAAACAGATAAAAACACAAAATTCTTGTAGGGGGGAATGAAAATAGTTTATAAGTTTAAGTTATAAGAATTGGTAACCCATTGCTATCGCACGTAGAAAGCCTGTGATTGGTAGTCTTGTGTTTATGACTGAGAACGTCCACCAGTCACAAAGCATCTGACCCTATTGCTCACCTGCAGGCATGCTATGGTATTGTCAAAGTGCCTGTTGGAAACTGGCTCTGTCGGACATGTGTCCTTGGCATCGACCCCCAGTGCCTCCTTTGTCCCCAGAAGGGTGGTGCCATGAAGGCAACGCGTGCAGGCACCAAGTGGGCACATGTCAGCTGTGCCTTGTGGATACCAGAGGTTATTGAAATCCAATATTTTTGCCTCACCTTGTAACATCATTATGCAGTTGATATCAATAATCCATGCGAATTACACCCCTGTAGGTGAGCATTGCCTGTCCTGAGAGGATGGAGCCCATCACCAAAGTCTCTCACATCCCACCAAGTCGCTGGTCTCTGATCTGCAGCTTGTGTAAGATGAAAACCGGTGCATGCATTCAGGTGAGTCAGATTCTATCAACTATGCGCTGATATTATTCAAACTCCCTCCCTTTGAATTGGCTGTTAAATCTTTGGTGCTTGCTCTATTCTGGAGACTTGTACGCTTGAAAAAGAACTTCAGAAGTAATTTATCATATAGCCAATATCTACAAATTCATTCATTATATCTACTTGTTATCCTGCACACAGTGTCATGGAGCTGGAGCCAATTCAAGCTAACACTGGGCGAGAGGCAGGGTACTTTCTAGACAAATTGCCAGTCAATCAAAGGGCCACTAATTAAGACACACAACCATTCACTCTCACCTGTGGCCAATGTAGAGTCTTCATTCAACCAAGTGCATGCTTTTGGATTATGGGAAGAAACTCGAACGTTTACTCTCCTCAAATGATTTGGATATTTTGAATTTACACTTATGTAGTCAGCAATGTTAAGTTCCATCGTGGAAAAAAAATCAGTTGAAACATTCTCAAGTGTAGAATACAGGACCCTCCTCTTATACTTTCTCTCCCACTCCAGACATGTCAGACCAATAACCCAAGTGAGAGTTGTCATTTGGCTTAAAGTCACGCGTCATCATTTGCTCTGATTTTTCTGTGCATCAACATAAAACAAGCAAAAAGATAGGAAAAAAACAAGGAAAAAGATGCAACGACCCATCATAATATTTACTCAAGGCAAAATAGTTATCAATAAAATTACCCTTTTGTCATTTTATTTTGCAGTATCAATGAAATACTTTTTTTTTTATACTGCAACACAAATATCTACACGGTTAACTAGTTGGGAAACAGATCATGTAAGTCAAGTTATGGATGGCTGTAGAAAGATTAACTCTTAACTTCCACTGTAATCCTGCAAATCCCAGTAGCTGCTTCCTCTGTCCACAGTGCTCAGTGAAGAACTGCACCACTCCTTTCCATGTCACATGTGCCTTCAAGCACAGCTTGGAGATGAAGACCATCCTTGATGAAGGTGATGAAGTCAAGTTCAAGTCTTACTGCCTCAAGCACAGCAAATCCAAATCTGGCGAAGCAGGCCTAAGCCCAGCACGCTCTAAACCTCCCGGGGAGGCAGAGAAGGTGGGCCAGCGGGCACAGAGGTTGCAGGAGTTAGAGGAGGAGTTTTACACTCTAATCCACCAGGAAGAGCTAGCACGGGACCTCAGGCTCACTCAGAACCTGGTGGACTTTATTTATCAGTACTGGAAGCTGAAGAGGAAAAGCAACTTTAACAAAGCTCTGCTGCCCCCTAAAGAGGAGGAGGAGAACCTGGTGCTGCAGCCTCAGGAGGACAGCATTCATACACGCATGCGGATGTTCATGCACCTGCGGCAGGATTTAGAGAGGGTAGGTGCTATTCTTCTACTGCATTGTGATCTGTTCTCTCTGGTATTGAGGGTTTTTTTTCCCCAGGGCTGTTTTCAATTCTACTGTACATACATGACCTAATGTTTCTCAAATTAGTCAACTCTCAGTAGGTATACATTTTGAAAAATTCAGTTAATATGTTGCTAATATTTGATAGCCTTGCTTGTTTTTAAGAGAAATGAATGGCCAAATTTAATGTAATCTAGTCTTTTGTCTATAAAAGCAGTCAAGTGCTTTTCGGGGGATTTATAGATCTATTTAGCTAAAACTATTACGAAAAACTATTCGCAGAAAACTCATTTTTAAGTGCCTCATAAAACTATATGTTGATCATCCTCAAAACTCTTCACTAATTGTGCCTGAGCAAGGAACAATGTTTGATAGACTCTGGTTTTAGTTAAAGCAAGCCAGTATGTTGCAGGTCACCGTATAAAACTAAAATACGTTACAACAGCATCCAGTTGTTTCCACATTCCTATATTCAGACTT
>CAAKHD010013764.1:238544-264665 GCA_901007705.1 Fistularia tabacaria | reverse complement strand
GTTTAGTCTTGCCCTGGTCCAAATTCTTCATATATTTGGTCAGTCAAGCAAAGCGATTTCAGAGATTCAGTTGATCAAAAGAATATGAATCGTCAAACTATTTATAATCCATTAATCATTTCAGTGTTTTTTCAAGCAGAGCTGCCAAAAATGTATTTCAAGCGTTTTTTCAATGCCCCTCACCCCTCGCTGCGGATTTGCAAGTATTAGTTAAACACAAAAGATATTTGAAGGAAAGTGCCATAAATTTCATTTGCCCGTTTTGAGATTTTATAATCAAAAGATTAACAGATACACTTTTAAATGTAAATTGCAGATTTTTAAAAATTACTGTTTTAATTATAGAATCAGCATGACAGTACTGAGGTGGAACTCTCATGAATCAGTGTACTTCATGATATGAGTGTACACTGATTAAGTAAATTGAGTGTCCCCTGTGTGTCCCACTTGGATGTTAAAGCTGTATGAGTAGCATTTCTCAAGAAAAGGAAATCAGTAATGGCATCACTGAGAGAATCTTTTCTAAAAACATTTTTGATGACTTGGGCAACTTCATTAGGACTTTAGATGATGACTGCCATGTTTCTCATGATTTTCTATGTCTAAGTCTAGCTGTAAAATTATGATATTATTCAGTATCATATATATATGTTACTGCTAGGTCCTTTTTATGTTATTTTTTGAGGACTGACACGAAACATAATCGAAAATAAAATAAAAGCATAGCTCTGGTTGGGTCTTGTCTATTTAGGTATGGTAATATAAGTGCCATGAACCTGAGGGGGGTTAATAAGTTTCTTGAGAAAGAGGGGAAGAAATCATCTGCGAGGTAATAAAAGTTGTAAAGGATTTAAATAAGAGGTCGGTAAGTAATCAATTCAGAACTTAACTGAAATTAATTGAATGACTCATGCATTGATGCCAAAAAACATCGTAAGCAGCTACTCCAATAAAAGAGTGACATCCTCAGGATATTAATAATCATTATGTTTTGAACTGAAGGTTTTTTTTGATTGGTCAGGTGAGAAATCTGTGTTACATGGTGAGTCGGCGGGAGAAGCTGAAACTGCTGCATAGTAAAGCTCAGGAGCAGATGTTTAACCTGCACGTGAAGCTTATGAACCAGGAATTCTCAGCTGGTGAGCCACTCGTACCAAATGTTTGGTTTATTTGTTTACAGAGGATTCCCAAATACCTTCTTTTCTCTCTCAATTTTCGTTGGTTGAATAGTGTTTGAAACACTGTTTGTCTTTGTCTGAAGGCCTTCCTGGTTCATTCCCAGTGGACAGTCTGCTTTTCCGTCCAACTCCAAGGATAACACTGAAGCTAAAAATGCCCAAAGCCTCCAATATTGGAAACGGGCATCCTAGTTCCAAATCTGGCAATGGGCCTCTCTGCCCGGACAACAGTGGGAATGTCACAGAACATGCTGAAGGATTGGGTCAGGGGAAGCCACAGCTGCACGGCCGTAATCGGAGAGAGGAACGCTCCAATGGCCGACTGACTGCCTTGAGCCACTTGGGCAGTTCAGCTTTACCCAGTAAGCCAAGTGGCAAACCATTAGCCTTGCATGCAGCTCTGCATGGCCACTCATCCAACAGCAATGGCAAACTTGACCAAGAGCGAGCATGTATCGCCAGATCTAATTGTCTTATGGATAATTTAGTGGCTCAGAAGGATAGTTCCTGCCAGACAGCCAGTGACCAAGACTCAAATGATGTTCTTGACAAGGCCAGTTTTCGCAAGTCTGCCATGGAGCAATTTGGAAGGTCCTTCAAGGAAGCAACTATAAACTTAGTACGGACCACGGAGGACCTGCGAGCCTCTGACAAACTTTCCTGTAAGACCTCGGCAAAAGAGAGGCTCTGGGTTAAACCCATGTCCGAACACAAAGCAAAAAGCCTGCGATCATACCATGACAGTGACGGGTACTGTCCTGACCTGGAGCTCAGTGACTCGGAACCTGAGGCCAAAGGGAGGCATCAGCAACAGGTAGGACTGCCGCAGCTGGACACTCCCCGGAGGGAATGTCAGAAAGGGATCAGTCGAGAGAAGCTGAGCTCAAGACACCACATGCAGAGGTGACGGCTGTTAGTTTCCTTCACTCATTCCTTCCCATCGCTCTTCAATATCTGGTGCTGTTTCTCTGTCAGGGACCAGACCTCTGCCTTGATGGTGCTGTGAACAGAATTGGGATTGGTGTCAAAGTAGGTCCAAGAACAACATGTTGGTCAACCTGAGATTTTCATACTAGCCTTTCATAATGGTCAGCAGTGCAATTATAAACTCAGTTTTTGTATTTAAAATCGACAACCCAGATATATTTTGACTTTAGTTTGACTCCAGCATTTGTACATAAAATTGGCATGTAACTAAATCACAGTTTCACTCCTGAAACTACAATGACACTGTGGTCCTATCTGATGGAGAATTCTAACATCTGCTGCATGTGTTTCCAACACAATGTCTCCCTTAACATTCCGACCGGTTTTCTCACAGGTCATGATCTAGGTCCGTGCATTATGTATGGATACATATACATATTACAAATGTAATTTGTTATATTGTATCAGGATTTCTTTTGTCCTTTATATATTGCAAATTGAGACGTATTCTTTGGTCACATTCTGGCACAGATAATTGTCCAATAGGTGTCCTGTTCTTTTGTTTTTTACCAATCTTTGCAAAATTCTTAGGGAGCCAAGAGACCTTAAGAATCAACTGGAAATCTGAAAATTAGCAAGAAAGGGCCTAACATTCAACTCAAAATTGCTCAAAAATCAACCAAAAAATTGAAAGCAGATGATGAATACGACCCACAAAGAACATGCAAATTGTCACTAATATTAGTTTGAATGTGATTCCTCATCAGGTACCACATCTTTTCCGTTCCCAAGAATTTGAATGAAATTGGACTTTGCCCGGTAGCACTCACTTGTGTTGTCTAACACTAGATTTTTCATTGCAGATTCTGTGGTATGCATTAATACTGAAAAACAGTCTTCCCAATATTGTAATTATATTTTTGTTCAGCTCTACAAAAAACTAAATTGGTGATTTGTTTTACATTTTTCGTGGAATGTTTTGATTCAAAAAAGTGATTAACAAAAGAAATCATTTTTTCTTTACTCAGAAATACTGTTACACACTTTTGGTGTCATTGTGTTCAAAGGTTGAGTAAACAGTAAAGAGAGGTGATTCACTCTCGGAGATCATCTCACTTCAGTCATCAAAATCACAAATGTTTAAAAAGATTTATTTGCAGTCTTAACTGTTATTTGTGACTTCATGACAAAAAAAACCTTGTCTAAAGTGTTTCACCAACGCTGGGTATTATTGTGTAATTTGAAATGACACTAACTGCAATTCAACATCGATCCAGTACCTTTTTAATGCACTCCTTTTGCCTACAAAGAAAAAAGAGCAAGACACTTTGTTCATTGTTAAAGTCAATCTTTTTCAAATGATATCTTTAAGATAAAGTACTGTACAAAAACATAGTTTTAATAGAATAAATTGTGGAGCCAATAAGCTTATGATTTGACCAAATTTGTGGACACAGACATATTCAGCATTTCATGTTCACTGGACCAGAAATACAACCTGAATCTCCTTTCCCACATCTTGAATCGGTAGTCATTCAGGGAAGCAGAGTGTTTGTTTTGGCTCAGTGGCAAACATGGGCATACATTTCACAGTTTTACAAAGTTTTACTGTTCTGTTTGGTGCTGCCCTACGGACGGTAAATTACACAAACTGGTGCATCAAGACATTCAGTGATATGATTTACGGTGAAACAATAAAGGCTGACACTTGAAAACAAATGTTTTAGCATGTGCACTATGTGTAGATGAACACACCTAAATCTATGAACAGTGGTAGGAAGCACTGTCACAGGGGGGGTGAGGTTAGTGGTAAGTGAAAGGGAGGATTGAGAATTAGTTATCTAAACAGTAGTGTTACTCGGATGGAGAGAGGTGGTAGTACTGAATGAAAGGACATGGCTGGTAAAGCACTGACACCTCCTCCAAAGGGAATTGCACTGCATGAAAGTAGATAATAAGCAGTGAAGGAGCCCATACATATCTACATCTGGGATAAATTGATTCTGGTTTCAGTGAAGCAACTGTTTGTTTGTTTTTACACGCGTAATAGAGTTCTGTCAAATCCAGCTATACTGAACATCAATTTAATGTGTTACAAACTAATATCATGAGAGACGATGAAGAAAAGAGAGACTCCAATAAAAAAAACAGCATTAAACAAAACGTGTGTCCGCCGTCATTACTATTTAAATGAGAAGGACGGCGCTAAAAATCCATAGTTCACAATCTACTTTAAGCACAATATCTCTGAACTCCGTATGTGCACTTTTTACTACTGTCACTTTCAATGCTGTGCACTTTCTTGGTCTGTCTCTAAACCTTGTTTACGTGTTAATTCTGCACCGTGGGTCTGACAGCAACACAGTTTCAATCCTCTGTATGTGTGCAACATACAGCAGTATTAACTGTGTCTTTGATATCAATGTCATGACAACACAAGTGTCCAGCTGTGTGCCTGCTAGGACTGTAGATAATCTTATTAGATCTAAAATATTGATAGGTCTGAAATCAGCTGACCGATGGGTTACAATTTATAGCGCACAGACTCTGCTATAAAAATTGGAACAACTCAGTGAAATACAGCCATCATTAATGTCAGTACTTCTTGCATCCCCGGGGTTTTTCTGCAATGTGCCCATATATACACCATGAAAAGTCGCACATAGACAAATTTAGAAGGCAGTGTTTGTAGTTAAAGCTGAAGTCAGCAGCACATTGTGTTGTTTGCTTCATTGCACTGGTTATTTCTCTTTTAGAGTTTATTGACCTGCTGAAGACTCCGGGATAATTCAGTTTGCCAGGACTTCTGCAAGGAAATCACTTTATCAGTTTCACCAAAGGAAGCTCACTGAAGCACAACGGTCAACGTCTGGTCGGACATGGTGCTTCAAAGATGTGTCAGTTCTTCAATGCAACAATATATAAATATTATTAATCAACGATTACCTGCAAATTTAGGTCAGCTTTAAAAAAAGGAGGGGGGTGAAAAGAAAATTTTGTGGTTTAAAGATATTTTAACCTTTGTCCACACTCCAATCTTTTCCAATTTGACTTTTTAAAATAAAACGATGTATTGACAAAATCCCTATTGTAGGCACCTGTAGTCCTTTTTATATCTGGTGCCAATGCTCAGGGATATGATCCCAAGTGAAAGGGCACTGAAACACCCCCTGTAACATTTGTTACAAATGTAGGACATTTTCAGACAGTCCTTAGAAGGTGAGTGAAATGAAAAACTGCCCTTGATTTGAGAGCAGGGAAATGAAACCTGCCAGGTCCAAATATAGCTGGAGGCGAGCCAGACATTTCCTTTTTATATTCAGTCAATTGAGTCAATGTTAGGAACCGCAAAGGAAAAAGCAACTGACTGTTCTATATAGAAACATGCACAGTAAGTTGTCAGAGTTATAGGGAGAGGCATCATATTTTCTGTGTGTGTCCTTTCAGCCCATTCCCATCAATCTGATATCTTAGAGATGCCATTAAGATAAGATAATACTTTATTGATCCCCGTAGGGGGAAATTCGTTTGTCGCAGCAGCGACAAAAATAATATCAAGAAACAAACAAAAAAAAACACAACATAAATAATCACTAAAAAATTAAAAAAGGTATACAAGGTATGTCTTAAATCAACATTTATTTGGATTCCCAAATAAACTGACTGTCTTTTAGAGGGCAAAGGGTCCTGCTGACTGCACAAATAATTGTAGCTGCATATTTATTTACTATCTATAAAAGATCTGCTAAAAAAGCAAAAAAGTGATTATATTGTAGCACCCAGTGTTGTAAATACATCCGGACAGTTCGGGGCAGAAAAAGTTCAAGTCCAAAGTTAAGGGGGTGTTCCAGCAGGTTAAGGCAGTAATGTGTTTTGATGTTGCTGGCTTATGTCAAGTCAAGTCAGAGTTTATTGATATTTCGTCGAATTACAACACATTTGTCTGATGACACTTTCCATGTAAAGCAAGTCTGGACCTCTCTCTTTAAAATTAATGACAGAAACCAAACATCCACCCACGAGCAAGCACTTGGTGATAGTGGCGAGAAAATCGCAGCTCAGTTTGGGCGTTCTTCTTTCTTGACTGGTTGGGGTAAAAAGAGAGCAAGAGAAGAACAGAGTGATAGAAAGCAAGCGTGACAGAGACAGCGGGTATGAGGTCTTTTACTAAAAATAACAGTAGCGCTGACAGTTATATGGTAATGACATGATACATTGCTAGCTTTAGTTTTCATAAAAGAAATAACGACGTTGGTTGTCTGTGGACCGCTGCAGCAGACCAAGCCATGCCCCCTGGGGAATCTGCGAAAAGAGCCCCGGGACTTGTGAGAAGACATGAGGTTACTAGCATGCACTGATGATGGTACATGAGTGCATACTGGACAGGAAAAGTGAGAGGAATGAGAGGCGCATCACAGGATATCCCTCACTACAGTAAGACTATGGCAGCATAACTAGGGGTGAGTTCAGCCCTAGCTATGAGCTCCCTCAAGAGGAAAAGTTTCCAGCCTATTCTTGAACAAAGACAGGGTGTCAGCCCCCCCAGATTGAGGATGGTTCCACTGAAGAGGAGCTTGGTAACCAAATGAGCTGGGGAGTCTTCGACAACTTCTTAGGACAGCCCGACAAGACAATGGTACAATAATATCCAGTCTGGAAGTTTAGGACTCATTGGATAGCAGTGTGATGGCAAAACTTGAAGCGTTCAGGCCTAAATTTTATTACTGGACTACACATCAAATGTGTGAAATGGAAAATAAAACACATTCATGTACCCAGTTTTTTCTAATCAGGAAAAAGACAAAGTTAAAGGAATTAAATATTTGTTTTTCTCCTTACAAAAAGTACTTACAATAATAATTATAATTCTATTCATGACAATATTTTCGTATGCCAAGACGCCAGTCATGTTCCTCGCTTTCCTGGGAGGTTATTGAAGCTTATGATGTTACACACACACATACTTTTTTGGGGGGGCGGGAGACACGCTCTCTAAGGATAGTCTTAAAAGCTTTTTTGAGATAGCTGATGATTAGGGTCAGGCTAGCCCTTAGTAATGCCACCTTAGGTTTATTCTGCATAGGGATATCGCATAATGCCACGCACTCCTCCCGCTCTTCCTAGCCTGTCTTTACTCGTGTTGCTTCATATGTTTGATAGTGACCTCGTACCTTTTCCTAAGTCCTTGAGCTCTCTCATTTCTTAGGTTCCCTGAGGGTCCTGACAGCTGCCCACCATTGCTTCTTTTATGAGTATTAAAATTATTATTGCATCAACTTTTTTGAGCACATTGTTACGGTCAAATACACTTGGGGGGGGATGTCGTGCCTTATGAAGTCAGTTTGAAGTCATTATAAATCGGTCACACCCAATCAGGTGGAGAGCTCCTTTTGCTACGTCACAAACAGGACTGCGCGCAGCCGTCTGTCAGCAGAGCAGCGAGTCAACACCCATCCAAACGTCGAGTGGGCTCTTTAAGCCACGCCGCCCTGCATCTGCTGATCTGTCAGGCGCGGCGCCTCCCTCCAACTGCTCCCCCCCTCCGCCAGCATCCACCTAGTCCACTGCGGGACTCACTCGCCCTCGTCGTACAACTGAACTCACCCAGTTCGGTGCGATGTGGACGACCAACCTTTGAGGTAAAAATGCGGCGGGCCTACGGTTTCCGGCGGCCCGGGGCAGCGCAGGTGGAGAAGGTAACTAGACGGACCTGCTCGGGAGGAAGACGCAGCCAAGGCTTCATCTCCGGGTCATCATTCATGTTTCTTGTACAACCGTGACATTTCCCACCGCCTCGGAAGGGACTTCTTTTTAATCGCAGTCATCGCATCTTTACTTTATCGGTTCGGCTCAAGGTTTTTTTTTTTCTTCATTTTTTTATTACCCGGGGCACCGGTAACAGAATCTGTTTGATCAAGTCGGTTTGAGTCAACCGGACAGCAGCTGCCACATCCCGAGACAGAAGTTTCTCCACAGCAAGATTGTGGTTATTGTGGTCGACCTCCAAAACAACCACCGCTTCCAGGTCCACGACACCTCTGTCCGAAAATGGAACCGTGATTCTCCCCTCTGCAAGCCCTTTGCTGTCTGATGCGAGCAGAAGCTGGAGCTGAGGATGTCTTCAGTCGTCGTGTCCAGGCCGGGGGAGCTGAGCCTGGGGCAGATGCCCATGGATAGCTGGATGACTCACTTGCCATGTGCTCTGTGGGACACCCCGCTGTACCACCTGGCCATTCCAGGTAGGCTGGACGTTTTTTTTTGTTTGTTTTTTTTTTACGTTTTTTTTATTGGCATTATGTAAGTGCTTTTAAGCACTCACAAGACACTGGAGCGCCAGGAACACTGTAATGATCACCTCTATTGATCTTGACTCCTTTTAGGCAGCCACAATGCAATAACCTACTGTCTGGATATGAATGACAGATCCCCCGTAGACCTCACCCAGCCTGATATGCTTCAGAAGCTGGACAAATACATGAAGCCCCTTATTCGCCCCTTTGTATACAAGTGGGCCATAACACAGGTAATAATTGAAATTAAGATATTTAAACTATTATTCAAAGCTGAGCCTATCTGAGATGGGGTCTCTCGAGGCAATACTTGGGTTATAGGGCAGAAAAGGCATCCGTATTCCAATAAATGAACTGATATTTTTCATGTGCAAAAGTAAGAGAAGTTGAAAAAGTGCAAGTATTTTATTGATCACAATTTTTTTTACTTGAGTTTTTATCTGGATCTTTGTTTCTTGTTAACTGTAAAAATTGATAAATCAGCTGGGCTGTAATGAGCTTGACTCCCCCTGAGAGGTATCCTGCATACGATATCTTGCAGGAGTTCACAATAAAGCAGCAGCTGGACAGCGGGGTCAGATACTGTGACCTGAGGATTGCTCACAGACCCAACGACAGCTCCTCTGACCTTTACTTCTACCATGGGGTTTACACCACACTCACTGTGGAGGTGAAGTGACAGCATGCAGCTTCAACAGTATATGCACTGTGAACATTTAATATCACAAAAAAAATGTTATAATTCCATGCCTTTATCACTGGAGGGGGTGATTATCCTGACCTTGTTTTCGTTATCGCCCTCTCACAAAGTCAACATTATAGGTGCAGTGTTCAATCTTGTTATAGTTACTACAGCAAGAATGTTGCCATTTAATTTTATGTTACCCTCATTAGGCTGTAACCTTAAATCAAAAAGTTGTTGGCCATTTCTATTTAAAACAGGGGATAAAACAGTTTGTTAATGAAAGACTGTCAAATTCTTTTGAATATATAATGGAGTTCATCAGATGTCTATAAATCTGACGCCATACATTAAGCCCCTAAATAACTACATTTCATCGATGCGTTGAGGCTACTTTTGGCCTCAAAGCTTCTTCTCTGCATATAAAGCATTTTCAGAGTGGCTTATGCATACATGCAAGATAAAGCATCACTCCATTCGTTTCCCTGCTGCACTCCAGCAGAGCTGCCAGCTGGTGAGTGGAAACTATGTTTATCAGGAACAGATCTACAAGACTGGCAGTGTTCCATTCCATCAAACAGGAGACCAATATCCTCATATTCTACCTCTGAAGCAGACTAAATAGTGACTTGTGTTTTTCAGACTGTTTTGATAGAGATCAGAGAGTGGCTGGACGCCCATCCCAATGAGGTGATCATCCTCTCCTTTAGTCACTTCCTTGGCCTGAACCAAGAACTCCACATGGTGCTTCTCACTACTATACGCAACGTATTCACCTCCAAACTCTGCCCTAAAACGGTATGTCTGCACCTCTCATAAGACCCCCCAAATGGGCAGTTGCTTACAATCTCTTGATAGAAGTCTCCTCACAAAACTAAATCAGGCATACAATTCAGTATATTGACATATCTAGGCTTTTTCCAAACTCCATTATCTGATTTATCTCTGTGCTGTAGAGCTCTAGTTAAGGTAAATGCTTCTATATTACAGTGTACATGAGACGAGGCATACTGCAGCTTCATACCCACAGTGGTAACCTTTAGGGAATTCTTCTGCACCTGGAAATACCCCCACTGATATCAAATCATATTATATATAAACCACGAGGTAAACAGAAAGGTGTTCAATGCAGAGATGACTTTGGTGAGATCATAGCCGCATTTTTTCTGCAACTCAGTGACTCTGTTTTGTGCTAAGTATTTCTGATCTAAGCTGAAAGCTGAGGCAACATTTTCTGAAATCCCTGCAAACACTTTGCTCACACCTACTTTCTTATTTACATGCTATTGCATTTTGTTCTAAGGTGACAAGTAAGTAGGAAAGTGCAAAATTAGTATCTTAAGTTCCTCACAGCCTTAATGATTATAAAATATAGTAGCTTGGTCCTGAATATCAGATCTGAGTGTTGCAGTATAATGAAGACAATTAAGTATGTATTTTTCCATCAAGTACTGCTTCAGCTTTTTAAGTATTAGCTCATTCACATTCCCACTTATGTGTGCAGGCCATTGGGGTTTTCAATTCATACACAGCCACGGAATCAGGATAGAGCCTATGCAGCACAGGAAGTATGTCCAAACTCCATAAACCACACCTTGTCTAAGTCTTCTTCTCATAGGAAATGGACTTGATTTTATTCCCTTGAAGACGTTTCACCTCTCATCAGAGAGGCTTCTTCAGTTCCTAAGGTCTTCTTCTTCAGAGGGTTCCAACTGAAGAAGCCTCCTGGATGAGAGGCGATAAGAGGTGAAGCATCTTCAAGGGAAGAAATCAAATCCAGTTGCTACAAGAAGAAGATTTTGACAAGAATTTACCATGACCTGGATGACTGAGAACCTCCACAGAGACATATACCATACCATATCTACAACCATGCCTGTTAGAAAAATAATTCATAATTGGACAAATAAAATCTCTGAAGTCATCAAAAAATGAAATGGTGGACACAAGCTGCATTTTATGCCAGTACAAAGTCCAGCGTTTGTTGCCTGGAGGCTTTGAGTCTCGACATCACACCTGTTTCTGGAAGCAGAGATACTTTAAAAATATTGTCAGTGTTAGAAATTGTGTTTAAGTCTCAGTCAATCCAAATTTTTTTATTTTAACATTTGATACTTATTGAAACTGTGGTAATTTTTAGTAATCCCTTCTGTTGCAAAACAAAAAGAACATTCTCAAGTCACTCCATTACTCATTTTTTTCAGGAGGTTTTAACTCTTCGAAACCTGTGGGCTTTAGGCTACCAAGTGATCGTGTCCTATGAAGAGAATATTGCCAGCTTTCACAGTGAGCTGTGGCCACATATCCCATACTGGTGGGCCAACAAATGCAAAGCTGAAGCTCTGATTGAGGCGTTCGAACTCAGGAAAAAACTAGGTAGACCAGGTAATCAACTGAAAGCACAACATAAAGGAATTATATGTTAATTGTGTTTGTGTCAGCTGTCTGGTATAATTGGTCCTTTATTTTGTGTTTCAGGGGGCTTTTTTGTCACAGGAATTAACTTGACAGAAGACCTAAAATACATATGCACACACCCAATGGAATCCCTAAAAGACTTGGTGATGTCCACATACCCAACACTGCTCAGCTGGGTGAAGGAACAAACTCCCGGCTCCAGGGTCGACTCTCTGAACATCATTGCGGGGGACTTTATTACAGAAAGCCACTTTGTACCTACTGTCGTTGCACTGAATGAGAAACTTCTGAAGTGGTCCTCATGACTTTCCCTTATATGCATTATTCTACAAAAAATGTCAATCACAGCTTGTCATAAGCACAAGCTTGTTTATTGAGGGACTATTTGATTGCATCATTGAATTTCAATTTACTACTTCAAAAAAGTGAACTGTATCACAATTTTAAAGCTGCTCCAAGAGTGTTGATATTTTGACCTGAACTGAATTGTTTACATTCAGTTTACAATTCATTTGATATCAGATTTCACACAGTGGGGTGGTGGGTTAAAGTTAAAATGACCCTAGCAATAAAGATACAACTAATGTCACCTTCACATAGGGATTTTAGATGAGCAAGCATCAATCTATAAGCACAAAAAAAATGGAGCACGTTTTATTAATAGGATGTTATGGTAGAAGGTTTGAGAAATCTATCATCCACAATATGCATATTTATTCATGGAGAATGTAGGGAAGAGATAAAACTTTTGCAATGCATGAAACAAATTATTTGCATGAATACAACCTTGACTGATCTCCTTTTACTGACTTAAGCCGGTAGACTGGATTTAATACAATGCTGCACCGCTGTGCCTGTCGAGAGCTTATTCAATAAATGAGAATTTTTAAGCAAATATTCTCCTCTTAATGACTGACAGGTGCAGAAAGCCATGGAAAGAAAGACATGCTTTTCCATCTCCTTTGCTGGTTAAATATATCCATATTCATTGAAGAGCAGCTTTGATTTCATACTATGTTTTTTTTTTTTAAACTAATCAACCTAAAACTGTGATGCATAATTTGACCATACATTGATCGCTATTTTTGTTACAGTTTCGATTATTTAGAGAGGGCTTTTCAAATTTGGTGCTAAAATTGTACAAGTACCAACAAAAATATCAACAATTTTATCAAGATATTGCCTGAAAAGGGAGAAATGTTTCGAAAATTACCAAGAAATTACCATTAAATCAGCAATAAATTGAATGCAGAGGCAGATGAACCACAGGTGTTTTCATGCTCAGTGGATTTCTAGTATTCCAGGTGAAGGCAGTAAAATATGGCCTAACCAATGCACTACGAATTTTCAGTCATTCACAAGTAGCCTCAACTTAACTGTGATGCCTGAATTAGCTCAAATAAGCAAAAACATCAAGAAACTAATACTTTACCAACAACCATTAATTACTTTAACACATAAAATAGCAAACACATGAGAAAAAATAATCCATTCTCTCACAAAAGGAATACAAAATAAGTAATAAATGACTGTAACAAAGTGCAAAATGATCACAAATTTGACTAACACTGAAGAAAACAAATTGCTAAATATCGGGAAATCTGACCTGCACTTGTAAATAGTACACATATACAAACAAATAATTTCAAATTCTAGTCGCATTAATCAAATCATTACTCTGGCCATGAAGTTTGTTCTGAAATTTGATTTATTCATTTATTTTTATTTTTCTAATTGGGGTGGCACAGTGGCACAGTGGCACAGCTATTAGCGCTTCCGCCTCACAGCATGAGGGACCCTGGTTTGATTCTGGTTTGAGCCCTCATGTGTCAAAGACTCCCCGCACAGACCGTTAACATTTCCACCCTCAGGTTAGAGGTACAGGAGTATGAAATGCAAAAAATTTAAGAGTAAAGAAGTCTTTCTTTCCCTGTGCCATCAGACTCCTCGACAGCTGACAGAAGACTACAATCAAGGACAACCTCAGAAAGATGACCGTTTAAATTTTCAATTTGCACACGTTGATGTGCACACTCATTGCTAACATTGCACAATAGTCTTCAAAACAGCCAAGGACTACCTAAGAATATTCAAGAGCTGCCTGCACTTGACCTGTTTACTTTGTCAATGTTCACATGTGTAATTTGCACATTGCTACCCATTACTCAACAGCTGTCAAAGTCGTGCACAGTCATATTTGCATTGTTTACATTTCTGCAGTTTATATTTGTTCTGCTTCATCACATTTTGCCTTTTTCTTTGCTTAAATTTGTACTATTGTGTATGTATTTTATACTTTACAGTGTAACATTTGACATTCACTGTGGACAGCAAAGAATTTCATTGTGTGGTGTAACACGTTTCCATACTTTGCATATCACATTAAACGCTTCAGGATCCCTCTTAAACAGCTTGCATTGCAGTAATAGTGACTACCTCTCGGACTCGTCAAGCAGCACCAAATAATTTAAGTTAAACCCTTGGGATAAAACGCACAACTTTTTAAAGAACCGATAGTCCCTGAGTCAACATACTGGAGACTCTTCTGACCACACGGAACGAAAGTGGCGCATGCGTAGTAGGACAAAACAGGATCCCGGTTACGGCAACACCCAAAGTTTTTACCGCACGGTGTTGTCCAGAGATACCGAACCGTGAGCTACGGGATGGAGGGCTCGGTTCTGAAAGCTGTGAGTAGACGAGAACACAAAGACTCACTGGGATGATAGAAATAAACCAAGATGGAAGAAGCGATTTCAGTGGGCCTGTTTAGTTACATGGAGAGCGAATCGATTAAGAGGCAGCGTTTAGAGTGTCGAGGAGTAGCAAGGTGTGTGTTACATAAATACAACGGTGTGACCTCAACTACTTGACGAGTTCCATCTCAGCTACCTGCCAAGCTATTCTTTTGCGTGGCCTGAAATTCAGGTTCCCCTCTTCCGTGTCCCCGTTCCGGTCGACGTTGCGTGTGAGTGGCCAGTTTCAGTCACGTGGTGAGGACGGGGCATCAGGCAGGAGAATCTCCGAAGGTCTCGGGAGCGTGTACTGGACATGGACTGGATGGCCGCCTTACCGGAGGAGCTGTGGGACGTCCCGCTGACACACCTGGCCATTCCGGGTACCGCTCTGTGTTTGAACTTTTAAATAAAACACTCTTAGCCAACAACGTTGGATATCTGGCGTTTTACATATAGAAAACGAGAGATGGAATGATTATGTTACATTAGCCAAATTCTTCCATCTTCATTAATGTGAACATTATTCACATTATTTCATGAAAAAAAGTGTCTTCTTATTGCTTTCCCCCCTTCTTAAGCTTTGGCGTGAGTGTTAGGGGGTAATGTTAAAACCAAATAATTAAGAATAAATGAAAATGCACAAGCTTTTCCATCTTGATTTTGATTTTTGCTGATTAGTCCTAGGAAAATGACTGAGAATTGACGGCTTACCTGTCCCTCATATCAGTCGATGCATTGAAAATGTGACTTGAGTGCGTGAGAAAATTGAAGATACCAGACATGGAGAAGCTTACGTTATTGAGATTTGTAATTTAACATACAAAAGGGAAGTAATTTTATTGTGTTTCCTCAAAATAAAAATAAAATCATCTTTCTGACACAATATAAAATCAAATATTAATTGGACCTAAATCAATATTCTGCTAAATTAAGATGATGTACAATCATTGTTCTTTTTTTGTTTTTTTTTTTGTATGGTTTTGGCCCTACTAATTTGGCTATTTCCCTTCTGTGTACTAGCACCTTGTCAAACCATCTGGCTTCACTGCAGACAGCAAAGCAGGATTTTTTTTTGTACAAGGAAACATGTTTCCTTATTGTGCTCATGAAAATAAACAGTTTGAAATTTGAATGGTAATTGAGTGTGCCTCCTTATTCAGGGAGTCACGATTCCATGAGTTACTGCCTGGACATAACCTCCCCCTTGGTTCCATCTGAGTCAGATCCTTTCGTTCTCCTGGACAGACTTTGCCCCTTCATGACAAGACCTGCCATTTTCAAATGGGCTACAACTCAGGTATGCTTGGCAAAAAAAAAATGGAAAAACTGCCCCTCTTTTTTGCAAATTTATGGAATAGTTTACAAACTAATCTCTTATTTTTGCTAAAGTAAAATCATGTTAAATTGATGTAAGAAGAAGCAGGAAATGACTTTTTTTACATTTTTAATTGTGAAAACAGTTACTTTCAAAGTTTTATTCATTGTTTTAAAGTTGCTATTTTTTTCCATTTGATAAACAGTTGTTTCTTTCTGCGATAACAGTCTTTTGAAAATGTATTAAGTTATGCACAAGTACAAATGCATAAAGGGAGAGGAAAATGAGAAGTCACCTAAAATTGACCATAAAACCCAGACAAAAAACAATATAAAGCATTGTAATATATGACCTGAAACATAGTTGGAAATTACTTATAAGTCACCTATGGTTTTTACTTTTCATGAAAGAACCTAACAAAATCAGCCGGGATATTGTGGGTCATTAATCAAAACTTGAAATGATTAACAACCTTTATGAGGTTGACTCTGTAGTTTAGAATATGTGTAACTTTCTTTAAATGTACAATATAAAAATAAGATGAAACAAAGTAAAAGAAGCTGATTAAAGCTTACATGTATAGCAGAGGTTTTATGGATTGTTATTCTCTTTCTATGCCAAAATCACTCAGCCATTATAATCAAACTATAACAATCCAATTATATGCAAATAAGTTGTCATAATCACAACATGGAAGCTATGTCATTATGCTGTTTCACACTTGTCAGTTGGCAATGATCTGCCCGATGAATTTTGTGGAAGATTTAGACTTCATGTTGACATTGATATTAATTTTGGCGCTCTACAGAGCCAACTTCAGGAAGTTCACTTAACTTATTGGAGTACTGGAATGGCATGAAAGATGATATCAGGCATCCCTTTACATGTGAGTGTCTCTATCAAGTGACTGGGGGCTTGACAAAAAAAAGATAATGAAACATGATCATGGTCTTAAACTCAAAGCTTTGGCTTGGAACTTCTTGGGGACAAACAAAGCAATGTAGGGGCAATGGGGAGAACTTCTGTCAAAATGTGTTTGGGATTATCGGTTCACTGCAGTCCACTGAACTACATCCTGTATCTCTGCCATTTGAAGAGTAACACCTAAACAGAAAGTCACACAAGTAAAAAAGATAGGATTAATTGGAAAGTTCCCTGAGATTAACAGTATTTTGGGATTCTGGACTATATAAATGAAAAGTAATGTGACTAAACTTAGGGAAAATGAAATGAAAATATGATTGAGTTTCAAAACGTACCTGTGCATGAGTTAACTTCAATCATGTGACTTAATCCTGACTCTCCAAATTAAAAAATAATGATCTATGTAGCCTATAGACAACTGTTATCTCTTTTGTGAAAATGTAACATGCATTTGACTTGCTTACAACTTTTGCCAGCCGGATGAACAACATTCCAGGGATAATAACAATCAAACACCTTATAACGTTTTTACTGCAGATAACTAGGCTTTAGCAACTTTATAAACTCTAAAATAACCAACATCATAAACCTAGTAAAAAGCATTTCCTTTAGAAGATTCACTGTGATTACTGCCAAGCATAGGGAAGAAAGAGAGAAAGAAAAAGAATTATAACCAATGAGCAGACCAGTTTAAAAATTAGAAAAGTTAAAATGACCTTGAAAGCTCTTTGCGAGAGAGGAATGGTGTCTTTTTTTCTTTAACTCGAAAAAAAATGAAAGACAATCATAAGCGTTCAATAAATTTAAATACCAGATTTCTCAATTTGGTACAAATCAAGACAGTTTTGTGTGCATGTGTCTTTGTGTATGTGACCCATGTTGTGTGTGCTGAAATTGGCATGGGGTGAAACCTCGAGAAACATGTGGACAAGAAAGGAAGGAAGGATAAATGAAAGTTTAGAGAAGGCTCCAGGGGTAGAGGCTCAACCCTCAGATCCTGTCACCTTATTCAGCAATTTGGACATTTCTTATTTTAAAAGGGTCTCAAAAAGACCCTCATCAATTATATTTCTCTTCTCAGGACAAAAGCATTGAGGATCAGCTGTCAATGGGGATTCGCTTCTTTGACCTCCGCATTGCAAAAAAGCCCGGTGACCCGTCCGGGGACCTGTATTTTACACACGTCATTTACACCCATCTACGAGTCCTCGTGAGTTTCATGATCGGTAGATGCAGACCGAGATATCAGTCAGTCACAGGTTTGCTGTGTTATCTGGCCAATATTAATCATCTAAATCAATACTTAATATAAAAAATCTGATACCTATATCTAAATTCCCCAGCAGTGCAGCAGAGCTGGAAGCCAAGATTGGTTTTGTGATATTTGTAGGATCAATGTCACTTTTTCGATCATCTGATGTAGAGTCAGACAGCAGCTGGAGCTGACGGTGTAATGTTTATTTCGGTTTCAGATGATTTTGAATTTTAACTTAAATCTTCGCAGTTATTCTAACAACCAGCTGGTTGTTAACTATTCAGCAGCATCTAGAATTGAACCGAGCTCTGGTATAACCACATTTAAATGCTGCCAAGCGGAATTTATGAATTTTAGGGCTTCCAAAATAACGGCTTAAAAAAATCATGTTTGATTCGAGTGCCATTGTAATTAAACTGTGATTACCTACTGTTAATATCTTAATACCGCCTTTTTCAGGATACTCTGTCGTCTGTCGCCTCCTGGCTGGAGTCTCATCCGAAAGAGATTGTTATCCTTGCTTGTAGCCACTTTGAGGGGATCGAGGATGAACTCCACAAGTCTTTCATTTCCTCCCTGAAGAAGCTGTTCAACTCAAAAATTTGTCCCTGGAATGTTAGTTTTTTGTCTTTCACAGCTAATGTATGGTAGAGACATTCATTGTGCCTTATGAAGCCTCACCTGCCTTTCACAGGAACCGGTTTTGACATTGCGGAGTCTTTGGGCATCGAGTTACCAGGTCCTGCTTTCGTACGACTTAGAACTTGCGGTGAGACATCAGGAGCTGTTATCCGCCATTCCCTACTGGTGGGCAAACAACCACACAGCGCAAGGGGTCATCAGTTACTTGGATTCGAAGAAAGTCAATGGTCGTCCAAGTCAGTATAAATTACATAATTCCTCTCCCTCCCTCTCTGACACACACACACACAGACTCTAACCCCCCCAAACACAAACATACACTCTTACAGTCTCTCCCCCTCAACCTGCACTACCCTACACACTTTAATACAATGTTTAAGGTGCAATTTTTCATTTTTTCATTTAATTATCAAGGTGCAATAAATTAAAAAAGAAATATAGGTGCAATAAAAAAACAACTATCTCCTTGCTCTTTCACGCAAATTTAGCGCCAACAGTGCTGACTTCTGCCCCAAGTTGTTCTGTGAAATTTTACTCTTATTTGATTTTCTATGGCTTGTAACCGGACCTGGGCACTAATTTTGTACCACATACTGTAAGGTGTGCTAGAATGACAACAAAGTTTCCTTGAATCCACCCAAGTTATCAGAATGCCTAGGGAATAGATATATTGTCTGCTGGATTGTTTGTTTATTTATTTATTTATTTTGCTAGAATGCAACAAGGCATTGGCAATTGAAACTGTTGAAACACCTGAAATTAATGAGATGTTACGTAAAAATATTTATTTCCCATTTCATACAGCCCTCGCACAGAACATTTCAGTTTTCTGCTTTACGAAACGAGCATGCAATTCTTTTTGGTATTTTTACTTTCAGAACATTTCTTTGTCACTGGCCTTAACCTGACAGCGAGCAGGAGCTACATTGCTCTGAATCCTCAGGAATCCTTGCGGACGCTGACCTTCAGGAACTGGGAGTGTGTGAGGACATGGCTGGAACAGCAGCGACCTGGTTCGGGACCCCAAAGCCTCAACATAGTAGCTGGTGACTTTGTTGGCCCTCTTCCACTGTGTCCTCTGGTCATCGGACTAAACCAAAAACTAACTAAAAAGACTGGAAGCCATAAAGAAAAACAATACTAAATCATTCATTCCCTCTTTTGACAACAATCATAGAATATCTTTGTATTACAACTTCTGAACATTGTGAATCTCTGGTGCAATAATGTAATATATACATGTTTACAAAAAAGGTATATCTTTTTACAAATGTGTTTTTTCAAATATTTTAATAATGTGTTTGATTCAAACACGCATTTACATGGATGTATCGGTGCTATCTGCTTGCAAAGAGCTTCTTGTAGCGTCCGTAGGCAGATTTGCTGATGATAACCCTGACAATCGCAGAGCCCTCGTCGCCATTCACATTTACATCTTGAACCGTGGCTTCCTTGTACAGCCAGCTGTAGAAGAACATGTACAGAAAACTACAGATCATGGTCAGGAAATATGGAAACAAAACCAAGGGGTTTCAGGTCTTTCTCATACATATACATATGCAGTGTATGTGTATGTGTGAGTGTGTGTATGTACTGTACATATATCCACACATAACACTGAAGTCAGCAGCATCTGCCTGGGAATGGACAACATGTGGCACATTGAAAGCAAAAATATCTCTACCTAGCACTGGTGAGTGGTAATCTGACTGTAAAACATATGGCTTCAAGACTTAAATTGAATCACTCCCTAGCCGATTTTCCTTGTGGCAGTTTTTTAAAAGTGATGCTATGCCGGTTTTGGAAGGTGGGTAAACAAAACAAAGCAGTATTGTAAATTGGCAGAGAAATTGGGTAAATTTATTTAATGTGGAATGAACTGCAAGAGGATTTTTGATATGTATATATATATATATATATATATATATATATACACACACACACACACACACACACACACACACACACAGTAGGGTCATTTTCTGATTTTGTTTTTAATTTTCTTTTTTTTTTTTTTTTTTTTTTTACATAAAAATTATATAAAATGCGTCCTGTTCGAGGGGCAAAAAAGTAATGGAAAATATATTTTTCCATGAAAGGATGCATTGGCAGTCTATCTGTGTTTGGGGTTGATGGTCCTCGTGGAAGTAACATCTGCATAAATGACAGGACCCAAGTTTTGCTAGCATAACATTGCCTGAAGCATCATGCTAACACAGCATCCTCATCCTCTTCCCCCAAAATGTCACATTTGAGGGAAAGGTGTACACAGCCTAATTATGCGTAAAACCAGACACCAAAGTTACATATTTTGCTTGCCACTGGTCATTATGTCATGGCTGAGTAGTGTAAACACTGATTATCTTGAACTGCCCATTCCTCATACAGACACTGCTAAGTATAAAAATACTCTCACCTTAATTGATTAGTGCTGAGGTTCACTTTGAGATCCAAAATGTGCATTCCGGTAGATTCCATGATCCTCTCTTCCACAGCATTCATCAACAGATCCAGGCCTTGCTCTTTCAAGGCAGATATGGGCAGCGTGTTGGGCACTGAAGGCTGATAGCTGAGTGACACGAAAGTACCATTCACTTTTGTGACATCTGCACCACTTTAATTGTATTACTAAGGTATAAATTGGAACGCTTTTTCCATGACCATAATCAATTCTGTATTTTGCTCTTTGTCCCAAAATTGCTGCATCTGTGTGTTTTGAAAAAAAACCAAGACAATTACTTTGTTTTTGTTGACATTGACAGTGCAATAAAAATGTAATACAAGTCAAGAACTAAACTAAGTCATCATTTTTTTTCAATCAATTCATTACATTTTGTTTCCTATATCTACTTATCCAAAGACATTTAAAGATGGCCCGTGTTTGTTTCTCCCTGTGACTTAAGCTGTGTGGTTGGAGTGTACCATGTTTACAAAAACCTAAGTGATCGTAGTCTTACTTATCAATGAGGTCTATTTTATTGTGGACTTCTAGCATGGAGTTCATCAGGCTGTCGGGGATTTGGAGGTTCTTCAAAACCTTCAGCACGTTCACTTTCTGGTTCACCGTCTCTGGGTGACTGATGTCTCTGACGTGAATCAGCAGGTCCTGCAAAATAGAGGAGGATAAAGCCATATTGGTAGAGACTGCACTGACTGGAAGCCCTTTGAGCTTGAAAGTCTTCCGTAATTTTCATTCCGCATTTTTAGCTACAGGTACCGAGTGTTTGATATCTTCCAGAGTGGCGGAGAAAGCATTGATGAGCTGGAGGGGCAGCTGAGACAGGAAGCCAATTGTGTCCACGTACAGAACAGGCATGTGACTGGGAAGCTGTCCGGCGTGGACAGTGACGTCCAGAGTAGCGAACAGCTGGTTTTTGGGCTGGAGGCCAGTGTCCCTGGTCAGCGCTTTGATCAGCGTTGTTTTTCCTGGGAAGAAAGAGTGGAGGATAAACAAGCAAGAATCCAATTACCAACATGCGATCAAAGCAGGACAAAAGCCATTTTTTAAATTATCTTAAAACATAATGGTTCCATCCCCTCTAAAAATGTACATATTCATTAATTCATTCATTCATCATCTATACTGCTTATCCTGTACGCAGGGTCACAGGGGCTAGAGCCAATCCTAGCGGTCATTGGGCGAGAGGCAGGGTTCAACCTGGACTGTCTGCCAGTTGATCATATGGATAACATACAGAGACAAACAACCATTCACTCTTTCTGGGCATTTTAAGGTCTCCAATGAACCTACTCCATAATGCAGCCTCGGGGGGGCACAGGCCAATGTCTCCCTGAGCCAGTCCCAAGCCCAGATAAATGCAGAGGGTTGCGTCAGGAAGGGCATCCAGTGTAAAATATGTGCCAAAACCAAATATGCAAAGCGAACCTAAGAATTTCATTCCGGATCGGTCGAGGCCCGGGTCAACAACAACCCCCATTGGTGCCGATTACCTACAGGGTACCAGTGGAAATTGGGCTACTGTGGGTCAAAGAAAGAGAGAAGGAAGGTGTGTTCGGAAGCAGAGAGAGAAGAGGAAAGGCAGGAGTTTGGAACTGAGTAGGGACTTTGAATGTTGGGACGATGACAGGAAAAAGTAGAGAGTTGGTTGACGTGATGCAGAGAAGGAAGGTGGATGTACTGTGTGTCCAGGGGACCAGGTGGAAAGGTAGTAAGGCTTGAAGCTTGGGAGAAGGTTTTAAGTTGTGCTATCATGGTACTGACAGGAAATGAAATGGAATAGGAATTATCTTAAAAGAGGACTTTGTTAGGAATGTTCTGGAGGTGAAAAGAATGTCCGATAGACTTATGAGCCTGAAATTAGAAATTGAAGGTGTGATGCTCAATGTTGTCAGTGGCTATGCCCCACAGGTAGGATGTGAGGTAGAGGAGAAGGAGAAGTTCTGGAATGAGTTAGATGAATTGATGCAGAATATCCCCAGAAATGAGAGAGTGGTAATTGGGGCAGACTTCAATGGACATGTTGGTGCAGGCAATAGAGGTGATGAAGAAGTGATGGGCAGGTTTGGTATCCAGGATAGGAATGTAGAGGGACAGATGGTGGTAGACTTTGCAAAAACGATGGAAATGGCTGTACTAAATACTTGTTTCCAGAAAAGACAGAAACATAGGGTAACTTATAAAAGTGGAGGTCGGAGCACGCAGGTAGACTACATCTTGTATAAATGAGGTAATCAGAAAGAGATCAGTGATTGCAAAGTAGTGGTAGGTGAGACAAGGAAGATCAAGAGGACTAAGTGGTGGAAGCTGATAGGGGAGGAGTGCTGTATGGTTTTCAGGGAGGAGTTGAGAAAGGCTCTTGGTGCTCAGGGAGAGCTTCCAGAAGACTGGACAACTACAGCTAATGTGATCAGGGAGACAGGTAGGAGAGTACTCGGTGTGTGTCGTCTGGAAGGAAATTAGATAAGGAGACCTGGTGGTGGAATGAGGAAGTGCAGGAGTTTATACAGCGAAAGCGGTTCGCAAAGAAGAAGAGGAACACTGAGGGGACTGAAGAGAACAGACAGGCGTACAGGGAGATGCAGCGTAAGGTAAAGATAGAGGTAGCAAAGGCAAAACAAAGGGCATACGATGATTTTTAAGAATAAAAGGAATTTAGAGATAGCAGCTGTCAGGTTCAGTGCAATAAAAAAAACTCGAACAGGACACAAAAATAAAACAATGGCAGCATCTCTGGGTTAGAGACATAAGACAGGACAGAAAAAAATATATAAACACAAAAATTTAAATACCATCTCAAAGAATAAATAAATAAATATGTACAAAGAAAAAAGTAAAGAAGTGAAAAAGTGAAAAGTGGAAAAGAAGTGGGGTTTATTGCTCTGTACTGTATGCATATAATTACATAAAAAATGTAAAATATAAAAGGTTTAAATCAAATCAGAAATATTTTCTTGATCCTGGAAGAAATTGTGTGTGCAAAGCAATCTACAGAGAATTTTGTGAACATTTCCACTGGAATTATTATATTTTAGTGGCCAGCTTGAAGCTACAACATGCGATGTCCCCCGTAACAGATTTCAATGTCAAAATGTCCCAAATATATAAAGTACATCTCACCACAGTTTGTGTATCCTAGCACAGAGACGACGGGGAGCTCCTTGTGTTTACGCTGAGACCGAAGAAGATGTCGCTTTCTCTTCAGTTTCACCAGCGCTGTGCAAATTTTCATCTCGCGCTCCTTCAACAGTCTCTGCTGCACCTCCATCAGTGTCTCACCTGTGCTGACCAGGGACCAGGGAGGTTGCATCCATTAAAGTCATGTCAAGAATATCTGTCTCATCTCTACTATGGCTTGATGACCTTGACAAAAAAAAAAAATGTTACCTATACATATTGTGATTATTTGTTCAGCTAAAATCAAGACATGATATACAACACAAATTAAGTACCTCAGAGTCTAGTTGTTGGGTAAATAGTTTCATTACTCCTGGAAGTAAACGTTTTCAGATATATTATTTCAGTAATTTGAAAAGGACAATGGGAAATGTGTTTTTTTCGTAGCTGTCAATGATTTTTAATATTCAGGGCATTTACTATTTTTCAGGTTATTATAAAGTGATCATCATAACACAATTATTGACAGTTTTAGGTAGATTTAATGTCAATTTTAGTCCATTTTCTAATTTCAAAAGATATTTATTGAGATCGTTTTTAAGATTTTTTTCTTTGTTTCAGGAGATTTACGTTTAGATTTTTCTGACTAATTTACTCAAAAACTAAATTCATTTAATGTGGGATTAGTGATGAGGATGTAGAGTAATATTATGTAGTACAATTTCTAACAAAACAAAACAAACTAAAGAAAAACAAGAACAGAAAAATAGAAGATATAAAAGTGGGAACATAAGTGATATATATACATTTCAAAGACCACCTTTCACTCAAAAAAATATAGACTGATCAGTTATACTTTACTGACAGCATTGTCTCATTAGTTAACATATTTCAAGATTTTTTTATGAGATGTGTGTTACAAAACAAGCTATGATTTTGACAATGTGCTGCTGCTTACAACATGCCCTATCTGAAATCAAGCATGAGAAGACTTCTTGATTATAAAACTGCATTGGACTTTCTAGAGATGAAGTGTAATTTGGACTCAGAGAAGATGTTACCTGACCCGCCAATGTATCTTGATCCCCCTCCCTGCTGATCCAAATTGGAGAGGTCATTCTTCAAACGAGTCCTGACAACAAAACGAAGTAACGCCTCTCAGGTCCATCCATTTTTATATAATTAGAAGAAAGTTATTGAGAAAAATCGACACGTAAAACGTAAAAAGACAGCTCTGTCGTTACCTTAGCAGGGGGATCTCCGCTAGAGAGATTTGTAACTTGGCCTCCCTAGTTCTGGCGTTGGACCGGAAGATGTTGAGGACCACCGAATACCTGTCGAACACCTTCAACCCCCAGGCCTCCGACAACTCCATCTGAAGACAAAAGCCGCTGTCTCAGCAAGTGACAGCGTGAAATGGACAAAGGGTTCGCTCATGAGCCCACCTCAGACGAAGGGGACAGACGCTCCACGTTGACGAAAACAGCACTGACGCCGGCCGTCTGTCTGATTCTCTCTGCAGGAGAAAAGTGAATGGGTTTCGGACTCCGGTGGACAGGCGGGATGGGTTGTGGGATTGAGGGGCGGAGCCACAGACAGTGATCGTTACCTGTGAGAGACTGGAAATTGCCTTTCCCGAACATCCTCCTTTTCTCTGGCGTCTTGGTGGAGAGGATAGCTTTGCCCACCACCGTCCAGGAGTCCAACGTGTTGACGAGCCCCTCCGCCTCCGCCATCATCAGCTCCGCTGGAACGGAGGAGAGCAGCGTGAGACACACGCGACGACACAAATCACGCGTGTGTGCACGCTCGGGAACGAGCCGCTACCGGTGGTCAGGTGCTGCTTCCGTCTGCCCCACTTCACGTCGGGGTGCACGATGAACACCCTGTGGCATCCCGCGGCGACGGCCTGCTGCTGGAACAGCAACTCCACCTCGCTGTCCTCCGCGATGTCCCGCTCCTCATCCCCGTCCCAGTCGTCGTCCCCGCTTCCACCGGCGGGGTCGTCCGTCAGCCTCAAAACGCAGGCGGAGAATGTGAACGCCCTGCGCTGCGGGACTGAGATAGCTGTCAGCAGGCGTGCGGCTGCGGCGGGAGCGCGGGGGAGACCCCTCCAGGCTGGAGAGGAGGCGAAGGCCCAGCGAAGGAGCTGGGAGAGGGCGTAGACCCTCTGCATG
>CAAKHD010013764.1:196397-236024 GCA_901007705.1 Fistularia tabacaria | reverse complement strand
TTTTTTTCCCCCCCCCCCCCCCCCCTCCCCCCCTCCCTCCCTCCCCCCACACCTGCGCTTGGTCTCCGCAGAGGACCGCCGCTGCGTGCTCGGCATCGTCGGGCGTCCCGTCTCGCTCCCGTGCTTTTACTCGGACGCGTCGGCGCTGGTGAATTTAACAATAGAATGGAGGCGGGATGACGAGGCCGTGCTCCGGTCCGCCTGGGACGAGGATATGAACGTGGAAACGTGGAGCAGGAACAGCATCGCGGTGTCAGCCGACGCGCCGCTGACGGGGAACTTCTCCCTGGAGCTGCCCTCGGTCCATCCCAGGGAGAACAACATCCTCTACAGCATGTACTTCCTTTACCCGGACAACCAGAGCGTCCAGCTGTGCTCGTCGTGCCTCAGCATAGCAGGTCGGTTCCACGCACACAGACGACACACAACTAGAATTTTAATCTGAAAAAAAAAAAAGTGCGCAACCCCAAAGAGGCCATGAATTGTTGGGTTGTTTTTTGTTTCTCCTGAAGATCACAAATATATCATCTCACAAGACAAACGTTCTTGTCTCCAGTCCAGAAGGGGATTTGCCACCTATGTGTCCTTGTTATGATGTTAATCCCCACCTGTTCCACATTGAAGTGTTTCTATACAGTAGGTGTGGTGTGAAGCCCTGAGTGAGGGTCACTTTGTCCTGATTTCATGTCTGGTGTTACTCCTGGTGATATTATCTCATTGCTTGTCTGATCCTGATTCCATGTCTTGTGCTATTCTTGACCTGAACCCCTGGTGTAATTCCTGATGATCTTTGTTGTTCTGGGTGAACGTCACCCAGCGTCGCTTGTCGTATTTGTTGCTGCAGGTGATAAATCTCCAACAAAAAGCATCCAGTGAGTTGCTAATATTGTGATTTTTTGGGGGGGGAAGGGAACAAATCTGGGTTCAAAGCCTGTTACACATGTAAAAATAGATATTTTCTATTTCAGAGTAATTTAGTGTCAGCTGGGCAGCAATACATTACTGTATAGTGTTTGCAACGTCATTTCTGTGTAGTTGCCTTGTTGTAATTGTGATCTAATGTGCATTACACATCCTCTTTTTATTTCAAAGTCCCACTCAGTTTTTGATAACTAGATTCAAATACTTGCATAGCACTATAATACGTAATTTGGTTGTCTTTCACTTTAACAAATGTATAAGTAAAAAGTGTGAAAATGCTCTGAAGAATACTTCGGTTATGACAATCCTTGGCCCATCCATTTTCATATGCACATACTAGTTCAAAAGTGACAATTTAGAAAAGCAGTACTTTTCTCTCATTAGAATTCCAGAATATTTATGATTAACAATTAAAATGTTCATATTATAATGGTATCATTTCCATAACAACTTCTCTCCTCTTACTCATCTATTCATACACTGACACTGTGGCCAACAACACTTAAGATCAGGTACATTCATTTCAGTGAATAATTGCAATCGTGAAAATGTTTCAATATTTATCACCATTTATTTCTGACAACACTTTTCAATGTTCTTGTTTGGTAATTAATTCATGTACACAGACTTTAACATTTTGAAAAGATGGAAAAGCAGGTGTTACAAGTAGCTTAAAATATCAATAATAAGTAAATATTCACCAATTTAATTTGTCAACATTTATGTAGGCTTTACAGGTTAAAAAGGTACTACTGTGTAAAAAATACAAAAAAATATTAGCACACACATGATTAGGACCCTGATGACCATGTTAGTCGAGACGATTTATGGAAAGACAGGATCGTCTTTATTCAGAGGTTTTATGTTTATTTCTGTTTTACATCGATCCTCCATGGCTTAAAATCATACAGGGGATTTATGTCCAAACATACAGATTATCATTCATCAATGTTTTTGAACAGACAGTAATGTTCACAGCACTTAAATAAATGATAAGATAATATAGCCATCATATGTGTCAGAACATAATCTCCAAGTACAGATAGGGGAGTTGTAAGACGATCTTCAGAAATCAAATATATTTTCAAAACTATTATGCGTGGGCCATTTCAGCTACGATTATAGCAAAACAAAATCCAATATATCCTCTGTATAATAAAATGTCATCCTTTTTATGTGAATGAATGTGTAAAGTTCTAGTTTCTAATTCATTTCATTATCCATTTAGCATTATTTCTGGTTATTTGCAGATTAAATTACATTACTTACAGTTTTGCATGGCATCTACCATGGATACTGTTAATGTTGCGTCATAAAGCATCTTAAAATTCAGAAAGCAACGACCGACAAAAAGATGAGATAAATTCAGAGAATAAGAGTTGGAATGAATCACCTAAAAATGAGAATGAAATGGCCTCAAGATAATGTCTGTGCTTCAATTGCTGGCACCTTGATCTTTGGTTTGACCTGAAATGTCTAAAAACTGCATTAATAACATTGTAATAATGAATAGAGATTAGTTAACTGTTAGATCGTGACTATTTCTGTGACGACTCTGTTTGAATATGCCATTGTGGTAAAGTGCTTTCCATATGTTGGCAGATGAGGCAGTAACTCCTGGGTTAACTGTTTATTTGCAGCCAGGTTCAGCTACCCATCACTGCAGAGGGAGACAGCTGCTCCTGGTGAGGACACGGTCTTCCTGTGTCACTCTAGCGGTGGTTTTCCTGAACCTGCTGTGTCCTGGGTCATCAACAACACAGAGAAGCCCCCCAAAGGCTCTGTGAAGACCCTGACCACATGGCTTCCCGACTCCCAGCTCTACAACATCTCAAGCAACCTGACGTTGAACATTTCCTCAGACTCCAGTGTGTCCTGCATCATAAAGAACGTGAACATGAACGAAACCTGGACGTCCACGAGCTGTGAGTGAAGCGTCAGCCCAGATGCCAGCGTGCATTTAAAGTGCTCACTAATGTCTTCCCGGTGCTCAGATGGGGTGCAGGTCAGTCAGCCGGTGGGACGGGCGTCAGAGGCCATGTGGATGTTCAGCACAGCACTATGCGTGGTGGTTGGAGTGATGGTGGTGGTGGGTGTGGCTTACCAGATCCACCTTGATCGGCGCAGTAAGAAGAAGAAGAAGCGATACCAACACCAGCATCAGAAAAGAGGTGAACATCTCCTGCAGATTTCATGATTCTAGTAACAATATCAGGCCAGGAAAGACACACTTCCATGCCTCAGGTTGACCTCTAGAATTTGTGAGGAAATAAACATTCAACCCTAACCAGGAACTGTGTTTACTAACCGTTCATAGTCAAGTCAGACAGTGGTTCTCTGGATGTCGAAAATGTTGTATTTCTTAACTTCCAAGTCATTTTCTTGTCTTCAACCTTTTGTGAATTTATTGCTTCTGACAGGGTCTTGGTTTACCTTGATTTTAAATTTCCTCTTCGTTTCCCCAAAAATCACTTTCAGATTTATTTTCTTAGATGTTGTTCAGCTTTATATGTTTTGAATGACCATTTTTTTAGGTGATTAATTATGTGTATTATGCTTTTTTTTAATCTCCAACAAAGTCTGAACCCTGAGTATTTTACTCTTACTAAATTATTAATGTAGAAAATATGAAAACATTGGGTGGTCTCATTCAGTCGTGCTTCCATTTTAGTGGTGACCCTCTGCTCATATTCAAGGACATCCATCATCATATCAGTTGTAAGAAACAAACGGTGACATCATGTATTGGCATAAATACATACACACACACACACACACACACACACACACACACACACACACACATACACACACACGCACACACAAACATACATACCCTCGCCCCACCTCTATCATGTGTATTAAGAAACATAAACTGTACAACTTTAATTCATTGACTCTCCATATGTTTAATGCTGGCCTGGTTTTGACACTAATTTATGAAGAATTATCAGGCCTCCTGAATTAACAGGCAACCCTCTCCTTTTTTTATCGCCATTAATGAAAAGATAAAACACTGATGTTAAGTTGAAAGACTACTTAATATTACGGTTGATCATCCCCTATGGATAGTGTTTTAGGAAATGGGTGCTTGTTGTAAAAACAATTGTAGATCAGTAAAGTCACTAGGTTGAAATAGTAATGTTATTGACACAGAGCACTGTGGCTGAATTTTTGTATTGTGTGAATTGTGTATTTGAAACCACTTGCAGAAAAAACAGTGGGATTATCAGTTTTCTTTTGTGAACTTTATATCAGGTTTCTTGAAGCAGCATTTATAGAAAACAGACTTAACAATGCTCACAGGCAGCCTACAACTGAGAGAGAGAGCATTTATTGTTCCAAAACAGGGTGTGACTCTTTTGCACTTCTTACTCGTCACTTCTGAGGAGACAACTAGACCTTTACAATGTTTGTCATGTTTACAAAATAATTATTCTGGACAGGACGGCACATTGATAGCGTAGTTAGCGCTCACCCCTTGCAGCAACAAGGTCACTGGTTCGATTCCAACAAAGGGTTTGAATGTTCTCCCTGTATCTGCATGGGTTTCCTCCGGCCTCCTGCAGTCAAAAACCTACAGTGGATCAACTCTTAAGTTGTGGCATCTCCAGGCATGTGAATGACATAAATATACATGGATTTTGTTTTTTCTTAAAGATCATGTCCCTGTTTATATTTAATAGAGTGATAAAAGAAATATTGAGGTATTGAACAGTCTCATGCCTAAAAGAAAATATAGGCAAATCATTTGTCTAGATAGGCAGGGCTTGGCGGGCATTTTCAGAATGACAGCGCTTCTTGATGTTGTGATACAATTAGCTTCTAATGAAATTGCTTTTTGTCATCCTCAGGATACAGAGGAAACAATCCACTCAAAGAGGAAACAGAAGCCATGAAGTTGCAGTCTGGGGAGTCTGGTGTTTGAATTATTTCTCAGCTGATAATTCCCATGAACTAATGGGATGTACAGCAGAGAGGTCTAACTTCCGCCAGGGAGACCGAACTTGATGGAGGAGTGAGAGCACTGACTACAGAGATGAACCATGAGGACGACAGAGGAATTGTTTTGATCTTGAAACAGGGCATTTTTGAAAAGGTGTTCTGAGGCTGGAGAGACTGACAAATCTTGTCCTCACTCTTTCTACGTGATTTAACACTCAAAGCAGAAAAACAACCTCAACTCAATGCAGTAAAGTAGCTTATATCCCAGCATTAATTTTACTCTCTACTCATGTAATAAAAGAAAATAAATCTTGTTAGCTTTTGAGCAATAACCCACAGCTAAAGTGCTGGATGCTAATCTCTGTAAGCATAAACCAAGCAGTTGCCATGGCAATCTGTACCTGCAGTAAAAACTTTGCTGTGAGTTCAGATAAGCTAATTTGATCTGAGCCAGTTCTGTACACCTCAGGGCCAGAACCAGGGGGCACCGAAACAGTGGTTGATCTGAAGGACCTGGGAGGTTTATTTGTGTGGGTTCTTGCCGGCTTTGTCCCAATATTTCAAAAATATGCAGTAATTTAACTGTTAACTTTAAATTGCCCATACAATATAGGCACACTTAATTAAGTCCTGACTGGTGATGGGTCTAGGCTAAACCGCACCTCTCACCTAGGAACAGCTGAATTAGCTTCAGCTCCCTCACATCTCTGTGTGCAGGGTGAGTGGTTAAAATAATAAAAAAAAATAAAAAAAATAAAAAATAAAAGTTAAATTAAAGAATGTAGACAAGACAGGTTGTTCTAGTGATGACTGTTCATCAATAGAGGCTGCAGGGATATTTTTTTGCAAATGTCTCAGCCAAGTAATGTGGTACATTTTTTTTCTCTGTTAACCGTCCAGTGGACTCAATGATTATTTGTGTTATGGACATTTGTGCCGACAGGACTTGAGTAGCTGCATTCTTCTAGTTATCTGTACTTCATGACATTTGTATTAATTTAATTTGTACTTGCTTCTTAATCATAGTGTTGATTTTTTTTTTTTGAAGCTTTTTAATTTCCATATCTAAATGGTTCCTGCCGGTCACTGATAGGGCAGGACCGCCCTATGTATGGAGACAGCTTGTGGTCATTACATGGAAAGCTCTCAACATCGATCCTATGAACATTGTCCGAAAAAAATGATGAATGTAGTGAAACTTCTCTTGTCAGACATATGCGGCCTTGTTTTGCGTTCTCAGACGGCAAAGATAGAGTACATAAATTCACCTTCAGTAATATTCTGCAGATTTAATATCGCTTTGTTTCTGTGACAGGGTTTAATAAAATCACACCAACATAAAACTAAGCCTGGTTTATTTCAATTTGTGCAATTTTTTCCATATGAACAGAATGACCGCCATTTTTTATTTACATATTAAATCAATCACGTCTCTATAATTGTAAAATAAATGTAGACAAAAATAAAGACATACAGTAAATATGGACATTACAAGACAGGGTAAATGACAAAATAATTTGGAACAGAAGTAAAAATTGTCAAAGTCTTTTGACATCTAAAAAAAGAATCAGCATTATTTGTCTTCATGACATGGTGATTTTTACATCCAACACAAGTTAGCATCTGTCAATTAGTGACCAGCTCCATGTCTCAATTGCTATTCCAGAAAAGTAGGGAAACACAGAGACTTGCCACGGTGTGTCTGGTGTTCAGCCTTAGTCCTCCTTCAGTGATGTCACTGTGTAAAGGTCATCACGACGCTGAACAGTTATTGGGAGCTGCTGCCGGATGTCCGCTAAAAACTGCAGATCTGGAACGGGAGGTATGTTTCAGTGCCATCCAAAGGGCGGACACATCAAATGAAACACCAGTTTTATAAGGCGGTGAAATACCATTTGATTGAGGAGAAGGATTTTTAATTTTCCAGTTATTATTTCCCATTCTTTCATATGCTAAAGGGCCTTAAACATGAATCAAGTTGCTGAAGCAGAAATCTGCCAACTGTTTGTGTTTCTGTAATCCAGACTGCAGAGACAAATGACTCACCAATATCAGCGTAAAGAACAGCCTCCTCTGCTCCCGCCTTTGAGATAACTTCTCCCCTGGAGAAGCATAATAGATGATTCAGTTATCCATTACTAAAAGCAAAGCCAAAGGATCCCTCTGGGATTTTTATGCCTCTGCTGACAATTGCCCTGCTCAGGGGACTTTATGGCTTGTGGTTGTCAATTCATCCCAATCTCATGAATGTGGTGTTGCAGGAATGGCTTTAGAAAATTTCTTGGAATATTCACATAAATGAAGGTCAAAGATCAACTTCAGTTTGACGCGGGTTTTTGACTGAAACCCAATTCCGGTCATTAAATTGCACCTAGCTGGCAGAAAAACAGTCACAATGTCATACTTCTCGTATTTTTTTTTTTTTTTTTGCTGAGTTCACTTCCTTACACTAAGACTCAATATTATTGCTTTTTTTTTTATTTTTGATCAATCACTTTCAACCAACATATATTTGACGATTAATTAAGGTTTGAGAATTGACAGAATAGTTGCTTGGATGAAACAGCATTGGTTAAGGTGACGACACTATTTACTTTCAGGCAATCTCATTTATCTAACACACAAAAACACAATGGTGTATGAGAGTGAGCATTTAGAAGATTTTTTTGAATTTCCTCAGGTCTAACAATACTGTAAGGTGGTTCTTGGTTATTACCATGGGTTGACAACAGTACTGTGACCCCAGGCCACATAAGACGCAGTCTCATTTCTTGCAGGTGATGCCGTGGCCACGTACACTTGGTTATCAACTGCCCTGTAAAGGAAGGCAAGAGGGGAATTAAGCAAAGGAGTCATGTCCGATAAAAGAACAAGAAATGAATATCTCAGGTTCAAATGTCAGGTAAAGAACTTCTTGATTATAAGAACACAAAATTTGTAATAAAGTGTTTAACATTGCCTCTGTAGGGGGAAAAAACTGATGGAATGAAAGCAGTTGAGGTAAAAAATTTAAAAAAGGAGCAATTATTAACCCTCAGGAACCTCAAAAAATAAAGACAATCAAAATATCAACTGAGACAAATGATCATGAGGACAAAAATATAGCTCAAAATATGTGAAATATAATATGATATATATGAAAAATGTTGAACATAAATAAAAATGTGATTTTTGTTTAAAAATATTGAACATTATCATAATATTCTACTGCTTAATGCAGCCTCAGGGGGGTACAGGCCAGTGTCTCCCTGAGCCGGTCCCAAGCATGTATAAATGCAGAGGGTTGTGTCAGGAAGAGCATCCAGCGTAAAATATGTGCCAAAACCAAATACCCGAATCGAGCCTAAGAATCCCTAACCGGATCGGTTGAGGCGTGCCATAACAACGACCGCCACTGGTGCTGATAACCGACAGGGTACCAGTGGAAGTTGGGCTACTGTGGGTCGAAGAAGGAGAGGAGGAAGGCGTGTTTGGAAGCAGAGATAGAGAGGAAGACAGGCAAGAGTCTGGGACCTTGAATAATGTGACGATGACAGGAAAAGATAGATAGATAGTTGACTTGATGCAGAGAAGGAGGGTGGATATACTGTGTGTCCAGGAGACCAGGTGGAAAGGTAGTAAGGCTTGAAGCTTTGGGGCAGGTTTTAAGTAGTTTTATCATGGTACTGACAGGAAGAGAAATGGAGTAGGAGTTATCTTGAAGGAGGAGTTTGTGAGGAATGTTCTGGAGGTGAAAAGAATGTCCGATAGACTTATGAGTCTGACACTGGAAATTGAAGGTGTGATGCTCAATCTTGTTATTGGCCATGCCCCAAAGGTGGAATGTGTGTTAGAGGAGAAGGAGAAATTCTGGAATCAGTTAGATGAGGTGTTCGTTAGATGCAGACTATCCCCTGAGATGAGAGAGTGGTAATTGGGGCAGACTTCAATGGACATGTTGGTGCAGCCAACAGAGGTGATGAAGAAGTGATGGGCAGGTTTGGTATCCAGGATAGGAATGTAGAGGGACAGATGGTGGTAGACTTTGCAAAAAAGGATGGAAATGGCTATAGTGAATACCTTTTCCAGATAAGACAGGAACATAGGGTTACTTATAAGAGTGGAGGTAGGTGCACGCAGGTGGACTACATCTTGTATAGACGAGGTCATCTGAAAGAGATCAGTGACTGCAAAGTAGTGGTAGGTGAGAGTGTAGCCAGACAACGTAGGATGGTGGTTTGTAGGATGACTCTGGTTACAAGGAAGATCAAGAGGACTAAGTGGTGGAAGCTGAAAAGGGAGGGGTGTTGTATGGTTTTCAGGGAGGAGTTGAGTAAGCACTGGGTGGTCAGGGAGAGCTTCCAGATGGCTGGACAACTACAGCTAATGTGATCAGGGATGGAGGTAGTAGATTCTTCCAGACAACACACTAGGTGTGTTGTCTGGAAGGAAAGCAGATGAGGAGACTTGGTGGTGGAATGAGGAAGTCCAGGAGTGTATACAGAGAAAGTTTTTAGAAAATAATAAGTGGGATACTGAGGGGACTGAAGGAGTACAGGGAGATACAGCATAAGGGAAAGATAGAGGTAGCAAAGGCAAAACAAAGGGCGTATGTTGTCTTGTATGCTCGGTTGGACAGTAAGGATGGAGAGAATGATTTATACAGGTTGGGGAAACAGAGAGATAAGAGATTGGAAGGATGTACAGCAGGTTCGGGTGATTAATGATAGAGAGGGAAATGTTTGACAGATGCTGCAAGAGTGATGGGAAGATGGAAAGAGTACTTTGAAGAGCTGATGAATGAGGAAATTGAAAGAGGGGGAAGGGTAGAAGAGGTGACTATTGTAGACCACAAAGTAGTAGAGATTAGTAAAAGTGAAGGGAAGAAGGCATTGAAGAGGATGAAGAATGGAAAGGCAGTTGGTCCTGATGATATACCTGTGAAGGCATAGAAGTGTCTAGGAGAGGCAGCAGTAGAGTTTCTGGCTAGATTATTCCACAGGATTTTAGAGAGTGAGAGGATGCCTGAAAAATGGAGAAGTGTGATGGTGCCCATTTTTAAGAATAAGGGGGATGTGCAGAATTGCAGTAACTACAAAGGGATAAAGTTGATGAGCCATACAATGAAGTTATGCGAAAGACTAGTGGAAACAAGACTGAGAGCAGAAGTTAGCATTTGCGAGCAGCAGTATGGGTTCATGCCTTGGAAGAAGTACAGAGAAGGTCTGAGGGAGCAGCATTGCGCTTTTGTTGACCTAGAAAAAGATATGACAGGGTGCCGAGAGAGAAAATCTGGTTTTGTATGAGGAAGTCTGGAGTGGCAGAGAAGTATGTTGGACTGGTCAAGGACATGTATGCTGGCTGTGAGGCAGTCGTGAGGTGTGTTGTAGGTGTAACAGAGAAGTTCAAGGTGGAGGTGGAACTTTATCAGGGATCAGCTCTGAGGCCCTTCTCGTTTGCAGTGGTGATGGACAGGCTGACAGATGAGAACAGACATGAATCTCCATGGACTATGATGTTTTAACATTGACATTGACATTGTGATCTGTAGTGAGAGCAGGGAACAGCATGAGAAAAATCTTGAGGATGGAGGTATTCTCTGGAAAGTAGAAGAATATATGTGTATGAATGAGAGGAACCCGGGTGGAACTGTCAGGCCACAGGGAGTGGAGATCAAAAAGTTTGAGGATTTCCAGTACTTAGGGTCAACAGTCCAACAGAGAGTGTGGAAAAGAGGAAAAGAGATGGATTCAGGCAGGTTGGAATGGGTGGAGAAAAGTGTCAGGGGGACTATGTGATAGAAGAATATCAGCCAGAATGAAAGCAAATGTGTACAAGATAGTGATGAGACCAGTGATGCTGTATGGTCTAGAAACAGTGACAATGACAAAAAGATAGGAGGCAGAGCTGGAGGTCGCGGCGATAAAGATGTTGAGGTTCTCTTTGGGAGTGACGAGGATGGATAGGATCAGGAATGAGTCCATCAGGGGGACAGCACATGTTAGATGTTTTGGAGAGAAGGTCAGAGAAGCCAGACTGAGATGGTTCAGTTCATTAAATGTATTGATATACATGTGTGCGTGTGCATATATATGTGTGTGTATGTGTTTATGCGTTGTTGTTGTTTGACCTGGCCCTCTGCAGGAGCTCCCAGTGTGCTGGACCAGTGGTCATGTTAAAGGCGCCAGGATACACCAGCAGCTGACAACCTGACGACAATACAAGATACGCATACGCTGATCCTCTTCTGATGATTTCCACACACATATTCAAAAACATTATCATTATTATTAAGGTCACTGACCTTTCCGACTGTAGAGCTGTGCAAGTTCTGCAAACCTCATGTCGTAGCAAATCCCAACACCAACTTTGCAGAATGCTACAGGAGAGGCATCAGTGAAAACAAAGTGGTGCAGAGTTTGACAGCAAGGAGTAAACCACTTGTTTACACAAATATGAACAGAAAGGCCAGGGGAGGCTATGACAGAAAACATCCGCAAATCTTCTCCAGTTCTGGTACAAATTTAGATAAAAAGATGAGTCCAAGGTGAGACTGCTGGAAGAAAGACTTCAAACTAGTAGCAAATAAAGACAGCTAAGTATCTCAGCAGAGGAGACTGTAAAGGAATTGCCTTGGCTTCTACTGTGCAGTCGGTCAATGCAAAAGATTTTCCAAGGTCATTTCATATTGCAAATCCTTTTCTTTTCTATTGTTACTTCTGCGCACCTGAAAATGAATGAATATGCAGAAAGCTGCCTCTGACTCCTGCATAGCTAAAAATTAAAAGGCAAAAGTTTACAATTGAAAAACCTACTGATTGCTTCTTTTTGGGAGTCTTGTGATCTTCATTGCATACATGAAATAAGTGCTCTATCTACATAACATTAGTCTTGACTGTGTATTGATATTAAAAAGCACTTTTAAAAATCCTGATTGTAATTTTTATTCCATATGCCCTAGCTCTTGTGCAGGTCAAGCTGCAGGGACCAAAGCGGGTGACTGATAAGTTCCCTTACGGGTTTCAAATATCGACAAACGGTTGCCTGAGCTGAGAGTCTCAGACTCTTGGAAGCGAATCTTCCCTGGAACATCGATGTCAAATAGGTGAATCTGGGGAGGGACAGAGAGAAATAATGTTGGTGAGGACCAACTGTCATTTATTTTCACTTAAAAGACTGACTGATGTCAAACAAGTATAGACTGGTTGACACATACTTACTTTCCTGTGTTTGAGAAGGAGTTCTCCATCAGGTCCAAACACAGCACAGGTGTTAAACAACTTCCCATTATCTTCTTCAGGGATTGAACCTGGTGAGCAGTCACACAATTATATGGTCCGACTATTCCAAGTTACTTTACATCACTTCCTTCACTTGTCGTATTGCTTTAAATCCTATTATACCATATTGAGATTCTGCCTTTTAAAAAGAGATCTGATTTACACATTTTGATATATTCAGTTATGGCACTTAACTTTGCAGGGGTGACTGTACCCCCCCCCCGTCCCCCCAAAAAACGGTCAACTCATTAAATTCAGTCTTTTGTCTTATCAACAAAAAATCATCCAATAAAGAACTTTGAAGTTAACTGAAACAATGGTTTTTGGAGCTCTAAGAAACCAAATTGCTTCTTTGGTTCTATTTATGCTAATTGTACAATAAATTGAGCTGCTTTGATTTTCCACTTGTGGAGACATTTGTGGGTTTGGCAGGAAGTTATCAGAAATCAACTAGAAAATTTGTAAAATATCTAAACCAGGAACAAAGCAAATTACTATCAAATGACGAATCACTAGAGATTATCTATGATCTTGTATACAGAATGTGAAAGATATGATTTGTAATGCTTTGTCTGGTATAGGTAATTTCTGACATTAAACCTGAAGTTACACCTTATGCTGATGACAATCTAAACTTGTTTACATATTTTTTATCTGACATATGATCCTCCACTCAATACACACACATTTCTTAATTTATCTATTCAGTAAATAAAGCTATAAAAGCCTGTATAAAATAAAGCTATAGTGCAGATCCATGGACGTGATTTTGCAGGTCGCTATGTTTTCCGATGCCTCCCTACCTCCAACAAGATACACCTTGTTCTCCTTGGCTGCCTCTGACAACAGCTGGGATGTTTCACCTGGGATCTTCTCGGCATACGCACCAAAGAAGTTGCTTCCATACGGAGAATTGAAGCATTCCTGTAACGGTGACACAACCTTTTGCTTTACAGGAGGAGATGAGTTGGGACTTGAATCTTTGAGTCACGCACTTAGTGCCTGACAGACTTGGACACGGGCTCAGTTTTGTTGCCATGATTCAACAATGGTTCTGTGTACAACTACATTCAAAGTACATCCGGGGGTCAAAAACAAAACACTACCACTCCTGTATCTGCAGCTGTAGTTGGTCCCGGGTAAAGTACCTCCACCACCTCAGATGTGATGATCACTGACAAACTAGTTAGTGATTCTCCTTTCCCTTAAACATGTCAGTGTGAAATACTCTCAACAGGCAGACTTGAAAATAAACAAATAAATAAATAAATCAGAGGTATGTTTGGAGGAACTGTTTCGGTTCATTTTTCATGCCAGGAATTATGAACAGGAGTGATGCCATTATCTTTTGCTCAATTGAATGAGCTTAACAAAATAAGCTACAATTGGCAATTTTGTGTGTGTGTACCATTTTACAAATAGTGTTAAAGTACATCCATGGACAAGTGCTGGTGTTAAAAGCCAATTTTAATAAGGGTGGACCAATGAGGGTAATTACATGTGAAATCATGTTTCACAAAATGACCTGCCAAGACTTTTCCACCGCCTTATATTATGAAAACAGCGCCTTTAGTGGGTTCATTATTATGATGTTACTTCTTTAACTTTCACAATTTGATCTTTTCGATCCAGAAATCTCCAAAATACTAGGACAGGCTAAGAGTGACGAAAGATGAATGCTTTCTTCTTTCCATTCAATTTAAACAACCCGGAGGTCTGTCTCAACTTTTTGCTCAAAGGAGAGACAATAATCTGACTTGTATGGCTATACAGTCCACTGTGCATCTTTCAAAGAAAGGATTAGTGCTCTTCCACCAAAGTCATATCCAGTTTTCTTAATACATTTTTATGAAAAACAAGCTCTTCAAAAGGATTTTTTGGCATGTAATACAACAAATTTATAGTTTAAATTAGAGCCTCTCTCCTCCAATGCTCATATTCTATATTCCACTCTGCAGTGTCAGAGTCAGTGTGGATGAGGAGTGAGTGTGTGTGTATGTGTGTGTGTGTGTGTGTGTGTGTGTGTGTGGGTTACAATCCATAAAAAAAGATCAGCTCTGCCTATTTATTCACACAATGGCCACTTAAATTTTCATTATGATAATGTTTATCTGATATAACATATTGAATCATTTGTGATATGTGGATATGACAAAAGGTGCGGGGAAAAATGTACAGAAAAAACAGAGCGTTATCTTGGCACGTCCATGTGTGGTGACCCCAGTTCCTTTCATAATTAGGTGTTTCACTGTTTTCTGCATTCTAGCAAGCTGAAACTGACTCAGTGCTTTAGGGCATTTTGAGGAAGAGTGTTTTATTGCGCCCATTCGTGGGTATAAAAGCAAAGTGTGGTTGAACAGTTAAAAATGCACATGTATTCCATGATTATCTCACACATAAACTACTGCTTAAAAACTTAACAACTCTCATATTAGAAGCACTACTTTGAGGCCTCTACAATCCCTCTATAAGGGCACTTAAAATCCAACATGAGAAACCAGCACATTTTCTTCATTGCTCAATAACCACAGAATATTAATTCACGGCAAAATATGCAGATTTTTGTCTTATGTCCAAGCCCTTGGACACTGTTTTTCATTCAGTGCTGAGATTTGTCACTGGCTGTAGTCGTCTCACCACTGTGAATTGTCTACAAGACCGAACATGCCTCCCCTGAGTGCGATCAGACATGCACACTGGCTGACCCTAACATATAAGGTTCTTAAATGTTTGATTCCGCCTTATTTGTGTTCTTTAATGCAGAGAATGAGCAGCCACGGTGCCTTGCAATATTGTTCCACATTTGTTTTGTCTGTTCCATGGGTGGGAGCGGAATTGGGAAAAGAGCTTTCAGCTTTCCTTCCCCTTCAGCATGGAATATGTAATGGGCTGATTTAAAACTATCTGAGGTTATTCCACCTGAGAGTTTTCTGCTCTATCCTGAGGGGAAGACAGTGTGAGATCTTGGAACACTGCCTGTGTTTTTGAATTCTTAATTTGTTGGTGTATTGTTGAGTTACAGCCGCTGAAGATTTTAGTGTAAATATTGTGTTCTTAAATTGTGCTGTCACTTCTTTAAAAATGTGCTGATCTCTTGGCCAGGTCATCCTTGTGAAAGAGATACTGATTTCAATGATTTTTGTTTTTTTATCTGCTTAAATAAAGGTTCATTAATAAAATGCACTCCTCCACTCAGAGAATTTGTCAACAGTAGGACATCAGGCAATCACATGACCAGGTACAGCAAAAAGAAAAAGTGCCTTGATACCAGGCATGGGTAAACTATGGCCCACGGGCCATTTACCTCCCACCAGGCGTTTAAATCCGGCCCGCCAAACCCGAAATTTTATGAATATTAAACCTCAATTACTTTACCTTTTCCCTGAAATATTTGTGGTTTTCAAAGAATACAATATCATCTTTAACCATGCTTGTGAGCAGTACACGCAAGAACGGGTGGCCCCGGCACAGAGGTTGACTCAGCAATTTTTTTTCACGGACAAACCACTATTCAAGAATCAAGTACCAATGTAATGGTTGGGGTATGCAACACTATGACTCCACACCAACAGAGAAACAGTTCAAAGACTTTACTGAAGCTCTGGCAGTTATAATTATAAGTTATAAGTAATAGCAACTCAAGCGGAAGAGTGCGAAACCTGACGAGGGAGTGCGGGCCCCCCGAAAACCAGTGAGGGATCGCGAAGCCCAGTGAGGGAGCGCGGGGCTCCCCGAGACCGGCGAGGGAACGCGAAGCCTGCTGAGGGAGCACAAAGTCAGGTGAGGGAGCGCAGGGCTCCTGAAGACCAGTGAGGGAGCGGAAGGACAGACAGGGTCAATTCCGGGAGGTCTCCCACAACTGACAAAGGCAACCTGTCTATTAGGAAGAGAAAGAAGAAAACCTGGTATCTAGTGGGACTGGAAGCGAAGCTTTTAGGTCCGCATTGATTGCCTGCCATGGGTGGCAGCTGTCCTGGTGAACAAAATCAACTGACGAGGCGGAACCATGGGAAAAAGCAGTGATAACCATGACACCAAGACATGTTTTATGCTGGCATTCAAATGAGTGATTAGCAATGTTTCTAAACCTCCAGAGGACGGCACGTAAGATGCTGAGGTTGTTTGGCTGGACCTAAATATGTGAGCAGATATTCAGCATCATGAAAACCAACAAGGCCAATCACAGATCCAAGTTATCCATCTTGTGATCCATCCTGTGAATTGACAAAACACAACTCCTGACTTTGATGCAATGAACAAAAATGAAGATCAACAACACTTTTCTCACTGAAACTGAATGTGACTTTCTCTACTGTTTTGTGAAATTAATGCATTTGGAGAACAACTTGTACAATGAGCCTTGCATATTCATGATTTGCTAAAAGGCGAAGTCATTTCATGTAATGGCTTTTACATTGACTTCTATGTCTATATCATTCGTATTAGTTCACACAAACACTCCATTCATCTGTTCCTGGCCCGGCCCCTCTGTCAAATTTTAGAAACCACTGTGGCCCCTGAGTCAAAAAGTTAGCCCCCCTTTGCTTTAGACAGTATATCTTTTTGTCTTGGAAGCACAAGAATGGAACTCCATTCCATTATATAGTAAGAGAAAAGGGCACACACACTGCATGTTTAGAACTCAATTTAAAAAGTCCTCTTTTGTACTTGTACTTGTCAGCATTAAGTTTATGTCCAATGATCATTGCTCTTAGACATTCACTTTAACACCATTCATTGTCAGATGTCAACATACCTGATTTCACTGAAAAAGTTTTTATATGTGTTTAATGCGGTTCTGTGTTTTACGTAACCAACTTCGGTCCATGTTTTATTTTTGTGTTTAAATATTCTTACCATGATTCTACATCTAGTTACAGCAAAGGTGTTGTTTGGACATCTGGCCAGAATAGCAGATGTCATTCCAAACATATAACTGTATGTTTTAAATGAATGGTTTACAGGTAATTTGTATTCAGTGATGCATGGCTCTCTCTATATTGTTTTCTCGGGTGACATGGTTACATTGGTCCAGGTACTGCAGGTGAAAAATAGCCTCTGATTTAACTGGCACATTTACAGGAATGTTTGTTATTGTGGACTGTCCCTGCTAAGTAACATATTAATAAAATAAATCAAAGCAGCTAAACCAACAGCTTCAGCCTCCCCTCATCTTCCCTCACCAGCTCACCGGCAGGAGAATGAGCCTGCTTCCGTGTCCTGACGCCTCTTTGACCAGCTTACGGGTTCTGCTCAGGTTGTCCGCCTTGATGCTTGACACCTGAAGCTGGATCACAGCCAGGCGGAACTCTGAGGGGAAGAGAGAGGGACGGTTACTGAGTGTTTGTTTTTTTAATGTTACAAGTGCTTTGCTGCAGTCTTCTTTCTCTTTCAGCTGCTCCATTCGGGGGTCAACGAAGATAATGAACTTCCTCCATCTAACCCTTTTCTCCGTATACTCCTCTCTCACACCAACTAACTTCATGTACTCTTTCACTACATCCATAAATCTTCTCTTCAGTTTTCTTCTTGTTCTCCTGCCTGGCAGTTCCAACATCAGCATCCTTCTACCAATATAGTCACTATCCCTCTTCTGTACATGTCCCAACCATCTGACTTTTAACTCAAAAACATCTTACATTTGAAGTCCCTCTGGTGGACTCATTCCCGATCCTATCCCTCCTCATCCCTCCAAAGAGAACCTCCAGCGTTGCTTACTGTCTTTTCCTCAGCGTCACTGTCTTTTACTCTTTTATCCCTTGTTACCCCTGACACTTTTCTCCACCTGCTCCAACCTGCTTGAATATGTTTCTTCACCACTTTTCAACACTTTCCATTGCTCTGGACTGTTGACCCAAAGAACTTGTATTTGTATTTATTTGAATTAGGACAGTGCACACTAATGAACATCTTAGCATTTAAGCCTCAATGAAAATGTGCCACAGTTAGCATACAAGGTAAATTGCATCTGTTGTCCAAAGACAGGTAAAAGACACATTTACCTAAGAGAACAGAGTACAAGATCACAAAGTTACACATTACAGTCACAAAGGTCATTACAAGGACAGTCTATAGTGACATAACACGTCCAAGAGAACATGGTGATAATCTACCGGTGGCTGCATGATTGGTTTGTTTTCAACCATATTTTTAAAGCCTATTTAGAGGTGGAGTAATGTCCACAGTTTCTGATATAAGCTGGCAGAGAGTTCCATGACTGTGTGCCTCTGATCAACACTACCATCTGACTGAATTTAGTTCTTCGTCTTTATAATAATGTATACTTTATTAATCCTTTGTGGGGAAATTTATTCTCTGAATTTAACCCATCATGGATGAAACAAGAGCAGTTGGCATGCCGTCTACCAGCGCCAGGGGAGCAGTTAGGGGTTCAGTGTCTTGCTCAACAACACTTCGACACACTAGGAGGAGTGAGGAATCGAATCAGGAAAGTTTGGTTTCAAAGATGATCGCTCTACCTCATGTGCCCCCCCCCCCAAAGGACGTTGCATTGGCCGGTAATAGAATTGAATTGAACCTTACAGTCTCCTCTAGTCATCCTCATCCGTCTTTATCTCCACTCCCTGCACCCTGAAAGTTCCAATTGGGTCCCTCTCATTCACGCACATGTATCCTGTCTTGCTGTGGCTAACCTTCATTTCTCTTCCTTCAAAAACATACCTCTTGAGACTCCACCTGTTCTCAGTATAGATCACAATGTCCTCTGCAAACATCATAGTCCATGTAAATTCTTGTTTTACCTCATTGTTCAGCCTGTCAATCACTGCTGCAAACAAAAAGGGGCTCAGAGCTGACCCCTGATGTAGTCCCACCTCCGCCTTGAATTTCTTCACACCTACAGCACTCACCACTGTCTCACAGCTTGCATACATGTCCTGTACCAGTCTAACATTCTTCTCTGCCACCCCAGACTTCCTCATACAGTACCATAATTTCTCTCTCGGCCCTCTGTTGTATGCTTTTTCCGGATCTACAAAGATCTCTGTTCCTTCTCGATCCTTCATTGCCCAAACCTGCTGCACGTCCTTCCAATCTCTATCTCTCAGTTTAGCCAACTTGTATGAATCATTCTCCCTTTTTACTGTCCAACCTAGCATACAGATCACCATGCACCCTTTGCTTTGCCATTGCCACCTCTACCTTCACCTTGTGATGCATTTCCCTGTACAGTGTGCTCTCTTCAGGGCCCTCACTGTCCCACTTCTTCTTTGCTAACTTCTTTCTCTGTATATACTCCAGGACTTTCTCATTCCACCACAAAGTCTCCTTATCTACTTTCCTTCCAGACAATTATTGTCACATTCGTTGTAGTAGTCCAATCATATAGAATCACTCCCTTACCACCAAGAGCCTTTCTCATCTCCTCCCTGAAAACCATACAACACTCCTCCCTTTTCAGCTTCCACCACTTTGTCCTCTGCTCTGCCTTTGTCCTCTTCATCTTCCTTGTCACCAGATTCATCCTACAAACCACCATCCTGTGCTCTCTGGCTACACTCTCACGGGCCACTACTTTGCAGTCACTGATCTCCTTCACATTACATTGTCTATACAAGATGTAGTGTACCTGTGTGCTCCTACCTTTGCTCTTCTAAGTTACCCTATGTTCCTGCCTCACCAGAAAGAAAGGCGTTCTCTACAGCCATGTCCACCCTGTTTGCAAGGTCTGCTACCATCAGTCCCCCTCTTTTCCTATCCTGGATACCAACCCTACCTCAATTCTTTATCACCTCTATTGCCAGCATCAACATGTCCATTGAAATCTGCACCAATTACCACTCTCGCGGTCACTGTTAACTGATCCGGTATGAAAATCACAAGTCGATTCGCATATTTAGTTTTGCCCTTCCTGGCGCAAAGCGTTTATCTGGGCTGAGGGACCGATTCAAACAGACACAGGCAGGTGCGCCTCTGAGGCTGCATTAACTGTATTACTGCAGGACTACACAACCGGTATAAATGCGCTCAGTGGTTACATAGATAGTAAATTAGGTTATCTTGTACAATAAAGACGAAACAGTTGAAAACTTTGTACCTACTGGACATTGCTTTGGTTAAAGTAGACATGGACAACTGTGAGTTGAGAAGATTGTTTGATTCCTGTTGCCTATTTTCAAAATAAATGCTCACCGTTTGCGTTGATAGTCCGAAGACGGTTCTGTGGTTAAATAAAGTCAATATAAACCTTCAACGGAATTAAATGATCTTCGTACTTAATTCAAGGGTCTCTCGTGCAATTTTTGAGTCCAAGTAAAAAAAGGGGCTTTTAATATGAAATTGCAACGGCACGGGAACGGGAAGTTACGTCATCAGGGGGTGGACGCTTGGCCGCCTATCCAGTTCTAATGCAAGTTAACGGGTCTCGTGATTGGTTAAAAACATTCATTTTCTTCCTTACGTTCAAACTATAGTGAAAGGGCTACATTCCCAAATGTATGAATTTGGATAGTATGTTTTTTTCTGTTAAAGAATGGTCAGTATGAAAGGGAAAATAAAGTATGTACAAACAGTAGAATACGATATAATCCCAAAATAGCTGCTAGGATTGTATTAAGATGGTATGTGTTTTTTTTTTCTGTTATAGAAAGTTCAGTATGAAAGGGAAAAGACAGTATGTAAAAACAGTAGACCAGGATATAATCCCAAAATAGCTGCTAGGATTGTATTAAGATGGTATCTAAGTCAATTTTAGGGAGGTAGAATGACTTGGATGTAAAGACTACACATATGAATATGAATATTAATCTAAATCTAACACAACTGGAGAATATACTGCCTGTGAGCAATTGACATGGTTTGTGTTTTACAGTTTCAGTTTCTTGGCCTGATTCGGAGGAGCCACTGCTCCAGGTCAGAAACCTTGGAGAAGTCCTCGATCTGAGATCATATGAGGTTGATGATTAGCTCTTTGGTCTTTCCAGCATTTATTGAGAGACTATTCACTGATCACCAATCCACCAGGTTCTGTATCTCTGGTCTATGGGCTGATTTGGTATTGATGGTTATCATTCTAAACTGCCCAGATGCGGGATTGAAAGAGGGAATGGTTGTTTGTCTATTTGTGGCCCTGTGATAGGCTGGCCTGTCTAAGATGAATCCTGCCTCTCGCCCAAAGACACCTGGGATAGGCTCCAGCATCCCCGCGACCTTGACTGCAGTATAAGCGGTAGATAATGGATGGATGGATGGATGGATGGTTATCAGTCCGATCAGTCAAGTCATCAGCAAATTTCACTACGGTGTTGGTGTCAAATGCAGAAACAGTCGTGGGTGAACAGGAGTACAGGAGTGGACTGAACAACCCCCCGTGAGGTTGAAAAATAGATGTCATGATTTTCAGTGGCCCGTTTCAAATTATTTTTATTGTCATTTATTGGGTAGCTGTATTCCCTATTTTGCCATTATCTTATTTTATCACTTCTTTAATTTGTTATATTTATTGTATGTTGTAGGTTCCCTCTTTTTCTGAAAATGACTTTAGCCAGGATTTTACTTAATGTTCTGTGACTGTATGTGGACTATACAATTATGAAGTAGAATATTCGATGCAGAAAAAAACGTGATACTCAGCCTTGTTTATACAGGTATGAATGTGCAGTTTATGAACCGAGTGCAGGTGCAGTCAAATAATTTCCATTTATTAAAAACAAACATTTAGAAAATGATAGCAGTACAGTAAGGTGCAAATTACACTTGAGATATTTTCACTTTTCAATTAGTGGTGACATCCTCTGCTTGTGACTCTGCAGTATGTTAAGACTCCCAATTTATGTTGTCTCTGCCAAAAGAAGAGAAATATTACAATAAAATATTAAAAAGAAATATTACAAGATTCCAACAAAATGAATGGACAAGAGGAATGTTATGAAAGACTGGAATGAAGAAACACCAGTTTTTGCATCTTTGAATTCAAGTTTTTGTATTAGTTGCCAACATTATACTGTGAATGTATAATAATGGTTAGGTCAAGATGAATTCTAGTCCCTTCACATTTTGAGGATGAAAAGGATGAATCCCCTCTGGACTGAAGAGTCACCAGGACCTGTCAGTTAAGATGTTTTGCTTAAGTCTTGATAGCCAGGCAGTCAAAAACAACTAGAAATCAACACACAAGAATAAGTGAGCCAAGAAGCAAGAGAAGAGTATGAAGCGTAATTAGAAAAAATCTTGTGATATGTTGCTACTGCTTGTACCCATATCACACCTTACAGGCATATAACAGGCAAGAGAGGCATTCTACATTTTTTTTTAATTTAGTTTTGATTAGTATAAGGGCCATGACAAAATTTAAATTATAGATATATAATAAATATATTTTAACTACCATTTTAAAGCTGTGCAAAGCATATTCCTTGTTACAGCATACACTGTCCATCCAAACAGATGTTAATAGCATGAGGCTACAGTTCCAGGTAAGAACTTTCTTTTGCAAACATATTTATCTTGTAAACTTGCAGAGTAGGGGGCTCTTTCGGTATTACAGTCCAGAGGAGCAATGAAGAATGCTTCTAAAATAAAGCTACACCACTTTGCTATGAGACGAGGCTCATTCATGGTTTCATGTAACAGAAGAGTATAACCTCTGTAAAAGACTCACTGACTTAAAAAATGAGGGTAAATTAAAACCACATAAGCTAGTTGAGTCACACTGGGTTTCACTGCATATTCAAACTATCAGGATATGCTTTCAAAACAACATAGCAAAGGTATGTGCTGATATAGAGCAGTATAGAATATATACAAATCATCATCAAAAGGTTTTAAAGAAAACTGCCCCATGTGCTGGCACTACTTTATTGGGATGTGCATCTTGTATTTGAACTGAATCACTCCAATATGAGAACAATGTCTCTTCAATCGATTTTCAGCAGTTCAGAGAAGAGATAGCAGTGAGCTAAATCCCTGCCTATTACAAAACACACTAGTCAGAACTGAAAAGTTTCACTCAACAGAAAAAAGTCTGACATAATGACTTTAATAAACTGATAAGTGCCGCTGGTCAGTCAGTGCACTACATTAAGGCCAGAAGAAGTTTTCAAAGTGGAATTGCACTGTCATGATATCCTTGTTTTAGCAGTAACAAAGAAAAAAAAAACCAGAAAGTTTTAACTTGGTGTGAGAATGGTGGCACGACTGCAGAGGACCTAAGTATTTAAACACACAACGTCTGTCCCACAGTTCTTCAACCAGCCGACGGTGTCCGGATCACAGACGAGCGAAACAGTCAGCTCTGTACTGAATCAGTCCAGGGGAGAGGGCAGCCGAGGGAGAGCGGGAGAAGTTTTCACTCTGGACAGAGGCTCTTTTAACAGTTTGTAATGCGGCAGGCTGTCATGAAGCCCCATTATGACCCCTGCCACACTTTATGAGCTCTCAAGAGCATCAAGTACTCTCATGATCTGCTGCTTGATGACCTTTGTAGCATCTCCGGCATTGGGTATCAGATACCTGAGAGGAACACAGAGGGCATTTTAGAGGGGAAAGCACATTGAAAAGGAACGCTTTGATTTGAACAAAACATTCTCTAAATAGGTTAGCAGTGACATACATTGGAAATAAACAAAACAAATTCATAAATATACACCCCAACTTTTGGAATGTAGTTGATGACAAGGGAATAGATAAGAATACATATTACATTATATATATTTACATTATATTATTAATACACATCCTTATCCTTTCTTCTTGTTAACTTATAATGAGCAGTAGCCATGACAACCCCTCAAACCATGTTATGTAGAGGTTTTGATTTGAACATTTACATTATCAAATAATTATGTGACATTACAAGACACTGCAACAGTTTTGAGAAAATACTGATCCCAAACTACGTTCCTGAAATAGCAATGAAACCGTGTTTGAGTCAAAATTGGCATAATGATGGATCATAGACTGAATTATAGACACAAAATACTCTATTCAATTATTATTTCCTCAGTGACCCCTTCAAATAGCTGAAATGCAACATTGGTCCTCCATCCCGTATGCATTTAAATTATTTATAAATTTTGCCCAGTGGTAGACAAGTAATTCTGCTGACTTCCATTTATCATGCTAAGGTAACTAGCAAGAATCTAACCCCACACCGAGAAAGATCATGTCTTCTTGTTTTGCTTTGTAGATAATGACAAAGAAATGACTTTCTCTAAATGTCTTCATGCTTTTTGCACATAATTAATATACAACTATTACAGCTCTATGGTATACTAAGGATCAGATGAATGATGTGTTTTTTGTTTTGTTTTTTTAAACACAAAGCTACATTTAGGAGCTTGAGGTGTTAAGTCCCTTCAGAAAAAGGAAACAGCTTTTTCCTGATACATTCTGGGTCTTTATTCAAGCACCTTTCAACTGCAGATATCTCCACACCAGCTGAGTTGTTGCTTCCAAACTTGAAGGTTATCAGCTCTGGGTGCTTCTTCTTAGATGTGATTTTTACCACAGAGTTCAGCGCTTGTCTTGACTGAATGTACGCAAAGCCTTTCCTAGAGGCAATCTCCCGCAGGCAGTACATGTGGGTGGCTGTAATCAATAAGTGACTGAAAAGAAAGACAGAACGTCAGGCGGTGAGTTGGGAAGAGGTCATTCCTAATTCATTTTTAATGCTTCTTGTTCTTTTATTTTAAAGTGAGTTAGTCTTTTGACCCCTGTTGAAACCACTTGTCCATAAAACCTTTTTAATGACTGAAGAGGATAGGTCAAGACAATCATGTGAGGAAGACAGCAAATGTACACGTTGCTGTTGGTTTTGTTTCAGTGATCCTGCACTGACACATAACTTCATTTGGATTCCTGGAAATTCCTTCCTCTGTTCAGACTATGTTTGCAGAATTTAATAATAAAATGCATTATTAAAAACATTTTGCATGAGGACAGGCTGCTTGGATGAGAAATTTTAAAATCTGATTTCTATCAAACGGAGGAGTCTTCCTGACATGATTAGTGATATCACAACTAGTTTAATAGTTTTGGGTGTTCAACTGGAGTGTTACTGAGATATGATTGGGATATGAAACCTCCAATGCAGATGTTACAAGATGTGAGCTTTAAATGAAAAGACAAATGTGTTGCATTGGTGGTATAACTTTTGAAATAAATATTTGTGTGGCTTTTATCTATATTAACGTTAAGTTACGTCTTCAATATTGAGATATATAACTCACCTTGGGAACATGTGACCTGTCTCCTTCACCTCGTTGCAGAGAATGTGATGCTTTACGTCTGGTTTGTTTATCCAGGTCTGGACATTGACAATTTCCTTCCTGTCATCATCCGACATGGAAGAGCTGTCAATTTCATCTGTGGAGGGGGTTATAAGGTAGTAGGTACATCAATATGGTTCTGAGTGGTCCTCTTTGATAAATACAATTCTGATTGTGACTGTTGTGTATATTTAATTTTCTCAATGGTTTCGGAAGAACTTCACCTGTGTCATACTCCTCTTCATCCCCGATACTGAAAACAGGCTTTACCCCCCGGTAAGGTTTGCCAACACGGTCACTGCTGCTCACGTGTCTAATGGCAGAAAGCAATGATACAACTTAGGGCCTGACATAATAATGTGAGTAATGAGTGACACATTAATACCTGTGATTGAAAAGTTAAATACACATAAAACAGAGAAAACTGCACAACGGCAATGGCATGAAGACCTTGAGGGTAAAAATAATCTGATGTGAAAGCTCACTACTGCCAAAAGTAATTCTGTTGAATTCTGGGAAAGATGTTATATGAAACATTTCTTCTTGCTATGAACAGAGAAGACACTGCATGATAATCAGGGCTGTTTCTCCAAAATCTTTGTTTTTATTTTTGAATTCCACTTCTTTGCATAGCCCTGGGTATCATCTAACGGATCAATAATGAAATGGAATTGCAGACCGTTAAGCAAACAGCTGAGGCTCTCCATTCAATGTCTGCTATTCAGGGTAGAAAGAGCTGACAGCCTCAGCAAGTTGCAGATGTGAAAATGAGTCCCTTTCAGTTTCAGTGGTGTTAGTGAAAACATGGAAACAGATCTTAAGAAAACCATTGTGTCGTCTGCCCATGGGGAACAAGTAGTTATTTGAAGAGTGAGTGGCAGAGACAGGGGTACGGATCCTAAGGCATGCGATAATGTGACACAGGCGAAGTCTCCTACAATCCTGGGACTGGCACAGCTCTATAGCCAGTGGACATGCTGGTAACTAACACCTCGATGTCAGAGAGAGTCTTACCGATCAGGAATCACCTTCTCTGGCCAGGGCAGATTGAAAGATATTCTAGCATGGAATAAGGCAAAAAGCATTGTGGACATAAATTAAAATAAAATGCTGAAAAACTAAACTCAATACTTTTCAGTGTATTATAATTGTAATTGTGAAGTATTAAAAGTAAGTTTAAACTTACATATATATTTTAGCCAAAACTACAACTGCTATTTGAGTGGAAGTAAACAATAAGCATATAGTCTGGTTGTACAGAAAATGTTTATTAGCTGTGAACTATAAAGCTAAAGATGTTATCACACCCGCAGTTCATTGGCTCAGATTTTTTGCCTGCTCACATTGTTTCCAACTTCCAACTGATTCATAATAAATCTCCCAAAATTATGTGTGAGTTCATTTATCCTGCTCCTGTAACAAATGTATGGCATTAAAATAGATTAGGTTCTGTCTTCTGGAATAATGCTTCTTTCTGGTAAAATGCTGCTTCAGCATTCAAAAACAGCAAAGGCAGAAAATGATTCCAGTTTGATTAAAAGGAACCAAACACTCAGGTGTGAAAACATCCTGAATAGGGACAAAGCTCAACATCAAAAAGGTTAGAAAAAAAACATGAAAGCTTAAGAGGTAGATTGACACGATTTTTCCTTGTAGAGAAGATCTCACCTGTCTACAGGGGCGGAGGTATTCTCGATGAAGCTGATCATCTTCTCCTTTACATTTACAGACCTGGACCTCAGAGCAAACGTCATTTTGTTGACCAAAGATTTGACGCCTTTACTGTCACCAGGGCTGCTCAGAGAATCTCCCTGTAATGTCACATGAAATTGTAGTTCAGGAATGTGACCTCCAGGGATCCGAGGCTTGCTCCTTTAGTTGATATCATTTAATTATCCTGCCACATACATCTGCAGAGCTCAGGCTGCTGTGAGATCCAGATGTGCTGACAATCCAGTGGACGTATGAGGAGTCAAGACCCTCAACATTCATGTCCACCAGATGCTGCTGTAGGGCTGAATCATAGAGATCACAAGATTTTTCAGTTCTTGCACAAATCTGAATAGCATTTATGAACATTTGTTAGCGTATTCACCATATCACTCACCCATAAAACCCCCTTTAGCAATGCTGACATATTCTTTGTTTTTCTGTAATGTTCAGTAAGCAAAGGCACATTTGTATTATTTGAAGAAAACCAAAAACATAGGTCACAATTAGCATTTTCTTTTATGTAGTCAGTATCTAGACCCTTACCTGTAGGAAATGGGCAAGCACCATGTTCATGTACATGTCCTCTTCTTCTCTCCCACTGCCCATAAAACATAAGTGTTCTCCACTGGCAATGGAGCCTGACTCCAAAGACTGTTTCTGAGCTTCCAAGAGGGACTTGACAGAGAGTGCAAACTCAGATGGATTTTGCAGCATCTGTGGGAAATCATACACTATTTAATACAACACTCAAATTTCCCATGATGACGATAACAAAGGGTTTACTTTTAATTAAAAAAAGAAAAACACCTTTCCAAGAAATCTTGACCAGCAAACTGGGTAGTTTAACAAATCAATAGAAGCTTTTTGCTAATCATCATAACATTGTTTTTTTTTATGAAATCCAAGTTTTTTCCCCCAATTATTTTTCCTCACCATTTTCAATGCAATTTTGTTGTATGGTAATTTCTTGTTGGTTTTAAGTTTTTTTTAAATAAGTTTCTAGTGGATTCTAATATATGTAAAAAAAATTTGGGGAGGAGATTGAAAATTCTTCCATTTTCCATGCATTTCTTTAAATGTAAAATTAGCCAACTCTTTTCCTGATTTATTGGGTGTCCAGGAATGTGTTGGAGCCATGACATTTAGATTGACATCAAAAATGTTCTCCTGTGCTCACCAGATCAGAGTCAAGGTGAAAAGCAGTTGACAGGTGCCCAGCATTATATTGCTCAGCAGGCCTACAGTCCACGACAAAAAAGCGGACTCCATCCTAAAAAGATAAGTTCATTATTACAGAACATTATTCCATCACATTACCTTATCTTTCCTGCTTTTGACATGATAACGGTGCAACAGTTAAGATGTAGCCAATGCTAGATAAAGATTAGCAAACCTGCTGCATCTGGTTTGCCTGCAGGATTTCAGGGACAGATATAGGGAGACACAATGCCTGACTCAGGTCTGTGTCCTCTTCTTTTAGAGCCACCAGGCCGCTACCAAATAGATTTTGGTTCATCTAGTAATGCAGAAAGAGCAAACACACAACATTGTTTTCAGATGTTGTGTAATTCATAGTGGCAATTTGTTATCAAAAAACAGGATACATTCCTCAAGCCCCACCTTTCTAAGGGACAACGGGGTCTTGCTCTGGTAATACTGGGCCAAAGAAAACAGATCTTCAATGTCTTCAGCTTCCAGGAGAGACGGAGATGCCTCAAGCATTTCTGAAGAAGTAAATGAATTGCTTAAGTCACAAAATCGACATGAAATTGAGTAGAATAGACACAACTAGCCAAAAGCCAAGCTTACTGATAATTTCCTCTTTGCTGTCCCCATCTTGTTCAAGAATGGACTCTCTGAGGGAAAGTCAAATGACAATAGACCAAACTGACATGCATATTTCAATGTTCTGAAATATTGTAACATAAAAAAGAAAATCATTTTGTGACTAGCTGCCACCACTTGGTGCCTACTTGGCATTGACGAGGATGATGAGCATAAGGAAGAATATAAGAAAAGGGTCAGCCTGCTGGAGGTAGCAGTCCCACAAGGTCTGAGTTACATCAGGGAGGCAGTGACTCGAGAACAGACTACCCAGCTGTGAAGAAGGAAAAACAGATCACATTCAGTCATATTCGCCAGAAGTGTCAACACCAACATTTCATACTGATGGAAATACGCTCTTACTGTGAGAAATGAAAGTAAACAAACAAACCCAGTTGATGGCATAGGAGTCAGGGGTGATCTTTTTAGTGTCGAGGAAGGAGCAGAGCTCTGGTTCATGGTATTGCAACAGAAGTCTGTAGAGGTGGAAGGGGCGGCCATTTGGCACACAGTCCCTAAAATTCAAGTTTTTTACAATTTATGCAGCAGTGACGGAGAATACAGGATTATAGCAGCAGCTCAGGTGGCTCACCTGGGTATGTATTTGTTCATGACAGCATAAAAGCAGTTGTAAAGGTCACTGCGAGGAAGCTGAAGCCCCAATAATGGTTTCAGCAGGTGTGGCCAACTCAGCTCCTGGGTAAAGCTAATGTTGCGAGACTTGCAGTAGAATGTGATGACTGACTCAACATCAAACAGTATTGCAGCCCTCTCCTCCTCTGACACTTCCAGTTGGTCTAAACATAAAAACCCAACAAAGAGTGTTAGTTTCTCTAGGAATCTATTTGCATTAGAATAAAATGAAAGACAAATGAAGAATGCTTGCTGACAAAAAAATTAGCATGTTAAACCTAAATTGTTATCATCACAAAATGAAACACTTAAAAGAGCATTTTTTCCCTCCGGTACGAGACCTTCTTATTTCCTGCTGATTATAGGTGAGAACTATAATATGAAACACACCATTATCTGAAGCTAATCTCCAAGTATTCAAAACTGCTTGGCCAGTGTAAAAGGGGCTTAAATCATATGTGCCCATGCAAAAAAATAGGTTATTGTACCTAAGGGGGATCAAACCAGCCAAGTTTTAACTGTCAGCTTACTGACACATTAGCAACCCTTTTTGAAAAAGCAAAAAATAACATAAAACAGAATAGCTCTTTTTCTGTAGAAGTGTGAGTCTAAATGTCTACCTCATAGTTCTAAATAAAATTATATAGTGTGTATACTATCCAATTATACAATCTGCTATTTTAAGATTATGACTCCGGGATGAATCTTTTATCAGTGTTGACAAGAAGACTCAAAATCAGAAAAAAATTAATGCGGCATGAATTTACTTACCAACTAACTGCTGACTGCGGTTATGGATGAGAGTCTGCTCAGGTAAATCAAGAACACCATCCCAGGGAGAAAGGCTGTCTCCTTTGCCAGACACATTTAGAGAAATCTGTAACACACAATCACTCTTAAACATGTAGCAATAGAGACATAAAGTATAGCCAATAATAAACACAGATTAAGACGACTTGAACTGTTCAGTCATCACTGTATTCTGTGAAAAGACTGCTGGTCGCCACAGCAGATCATCTGCCTCCATCTAACCCAATGTTATGCACCCTTTTCTACCACACCAACTAACTTAATGTCCTATTGAACAACTATTCACAAATGTTCTCTCTGGACATCCTCCTGACCTCCTGCCTAGCAGTTATAACCTCACCATTGTTCACCACCTGCCCTCAGTAAATGACCAAACCATCTCAGTCTGGCCTCTCTGATTTTATCTCAAATTATCTAAAGTGCTATCTCTCTGATATAATCATTCCTGATCCCTTCCATCCTTGTCACACACCAAAGAGAACCTAAACATTTTAATTGTTGCTACTTCCAGCTGTGCCTCCTGTCTTTTCCACATTGCCACTGTCAACCAGACAGCGTTTCTGGTCTCACCACTGTCTTGTACACCCATCCTTTCAGTCTGGCTTATAGTCATTCATCACAAATTACCCCTGACACCTTTGTCCACCTGTTTGCACCTGCTTGCACATGTCTCTTAAGCTCTCTGGTCTGTTGCCCTTAAGTACTTAAGTTCTGCACTTTCTTTATATCTACACTCTACTCCCTGTAACCTCACTATTCTACTTGAGGCCCTCTCATTCACACATGCATTGTTTTACTGTGACTGACCATCATTCCATTCCTTTCCAAGGCATACCTCCACCATTCCCCTCTCTCATTACTGGTCTCGATGTTATCTGCAAGCATAATAGTCCATAGAGATTCCTGTCTAATATCATCTGTCAGCCTGCCCATAACCATAGCAAACAGGAAGGGGCTCAGAGCTGATCCCTGATGCCATCCTGCCTCCACCTTGAACCCCTGTCATATCTGCATCACATCTCACCATTGTCTTACAGCTCTCATATATGTCAATTCTAATACATCTCTCTGCCACTCCCACTTCCCCCATGCAGTTCTTCTAACAGCACCTTGAAATATGAAATGTATTTCTGACAATACTGTGCAATTGAAGCAAATTAAATGCATCCCAGCTTTCAATTTGCCCAATTATTTCACCAGATGGAAATACAAAGGCTTGCCAAGTCATTTAAGAGCAAGATGTACTGCTTTGTATGTTAAAATTCAGGAAGGAATTTATCCAAAATCATCTGATGAACACAATGACCTTGTTGAGTAGATACACAGCAATTTATCGAGGCTCAATTGTTTTCTTCTGAACAAACACAAGTGCAAAGCAAACAATACAGTTTTGTAATGTCAAATGTTGACTTTGCACGAATGGGCTCTCTCTTGACCCATAATACACTCCTCAAACACTTCTTGTAAAATCAACCTGAACATTATGGTTAAGCCCTGCTTCAGAACAGAAATGTGATGTGCATTTTGTAATCACCAAAAAATTTATTCAATTTTAGTGTTGCCTTTGGCTGTCTCAGCATAAACTGTATACTATTTGTATGCCAGTATTTTCTGCGAAAAAGATTACTGTTGAATTAATGTGTGTGAGTTTGAGTGTTACTTAAATGCTATCAGTGGTTCCTAATCACATCAAATTCAAATGGTCACTCATTGCAGTGACTCATGCCTTTTTGGCTTTTAAATTAATTCTGAGAAAATAACATGAACACCTCTCAGCTTGCCCATTGCACACTAAAACGTCTTAAATCAACCCAATAAATCAGAAAATTCCAGTAATAATTAGTCTTAAATGCTGGTATGTGGTTCTGATCATGCCAAATCTTATTATGATGTGTATGTGATACATGCTTTTCCAGTTTGTTGCTTTTGTCTAAAAAAATCCACACCCACATATTATAACAATGTAACAAACTTCTATTCAAACAAAGCAATATGTTCACTGAAAATATTTCACTTTTACCATTGTGGGTTTTCTGTTGTGCAAGTGTACTAAACCCATTGATGATGCACACCTTCCACATTTTGGCCCTGTCTTGAGCTGAGTCATCCTGGACCTGGATTATTCCTCTTTCTGTCTCCATGTCAGAACCACCAGAGTCCAGCGCTTCAGCAAGATCCTGATCCCTAAAAAATATATAGGACTTATGATGAAGATCTTCCACAGAGCTGAAACAAAGTTCAGCTTTAAGGTCATAAACTAATAGAGAATAAACTGGGAAATAAATGAATGTTTGGCTTGCAATAGTTTTTTTTCTGTATACATTTCTGGAATGAAGCTGAAATAAAATAAGTGCTGAATATAATAAATTCATGATCTATTTCTTTAATTAACCATTTAATTGCTTTTCATAGATGATTCTAAAATTGATCATTAGACCTACAGTAGGTGGCAACCTTATAGTATTTCTTTTATGACAATGGCAATTTTAATACCATTGTGAGTCAGTTGCTGACTGGATTTAAAACATACATATAGTTTAAATACAAATGAATAAATCAAAAGTTCAAAATATATGGTTATAGAAAATGATAAATGAACTTAATCACTTTCTGTGGACCAACAATTAAAGTATCATGGCCATCAGAGATGAATGATAATACATAATTGTTTTTATGTCACCCATCTACTAAACTAACTTTTATACAGTACTAATGCCAAGTGATTATTCTACCTTCAGAATCAACTAGGGCATCTGATGTGTATATTTGGTCAATGTTGAATTGCAGTTAAATTAACAACGACTGTTTGGCAACGTGATTTATTGATAGCTTGCAAGCTAACAAGTTTAATTCGTAAAATTGTGAGCGAGGAGATAGAATAATAAAAAGATACACAGTACAAATCCTATTCCCAATTTACCGATTTCATTTGGGTCGGTCCTGTGGGATTTACTCAAAATCCAATGCAACCCTGTTTGCTAATTATTAGCAGGCTAACCGACGGCCAGTTACGGAAAAAAAACATTCGTGTTAGTTTTTCAGTCAACGCAGCAGATTTAAACAGAAAACGTATCTTTTGTTAATATATAAATAATTCAGTCAGGAGGGCGGAATACAAATGTTTGACAGGGAAAAATGTCTCGGAGATTGTTGTTTCAAAATCTGAGATTCTCACCAACTGCTCTGAAGAGCTTCCTCTACGGCAGCCGCCATTTTTGTGTTGACGGAGACACGTCAAATGCCGTCAACACAGTCGGCCTGTCGTACGACGCTGTCAGTAATTGGTGAAGTCTCTCAAAATATGAACACTGTAAAATATCATAACGCAGACTTCGCTCGTTGTTGGCTGGTAAGCAGAAGAGGGGGATATTTGTCAGCTATTCTTCTCCCAACAGAAACAAGCGGGGTTGGAGGGTGCGATGAAACACACCTGTTCCTAATGTAATGGCCAATATATAAAAGGGCTGGACCTCTACGACGATCAAACTGTTATATTCACTGCCATATCTTAGTATTAAAGTAATGAATCGAGTCAGCTATTAACACTTGTGCTGAATTTCCTGCTGTGAGGGTCATGGGTTGGTTTTCCCTCATTTATATGTACATTTTATTAGGAAAATGTGTAAATGAAAAAAAAAGAAAGTTAAATTTTTATCAAAAAATATAGGTACAAGGAAAATGCGACAAACCCAATAAAGAAATTCTCACACAAAACATATGAAAGCTGCATGAAACAAATTTAACACTTTTTCCATCTATTCATTATAAGATCTCGAGTCAGTATCACTCTGGATCATTTGTAACCTCGTTCAAAATATGTTGATAAAATATTTTAATTCTTTGTCTGACCCAATATATTTTGGTGTATCTAATCTGACAATTTAGAAATAATGTAGGCCCAGGGACCCGAAACCAAAATCAGAATGTAACACACATTATTTATTACAACTGTATATTATCTGCAGAGTTTTTTCTGATGTTATTCATTTTTTAGATTCTCTGAGTTAAAAAATTCTATGCATGAGCAGTATATCTTTAAAGCTGTGGTACCTTAGCTAATGCCATATCTATAAGTGCAGGATCATAATCTATTTAATTTAAGCTGTTTGCTATCTGTAACTAAAAGTGTCAGGATTTATAATCTTAAAAAAATGGCCAGAGGTACTTCAAGGAACTGTAACTTTATTAGGATTTGTATTCTTTCACTTTGGTTAACATACATATTGTTAATGGAAAATGTCAGCGGTTTTGTCAGACATGATCAAGTTGTAGGAATCTGATGATACGACTTGTTTGGGCGCATTCCTCACCAGCAGCAGTTGGAGTGTCATGAGTTGGTTCTTTAAAAGATATGCAGCCTGTTGGGTTGTTAAATAGATACAAAATGTAATTTAACTGTGGTTGCCAATTTATCTATTCACAAGCTTTTTTTTTCAGTGATGACGTGGCTGAATAGGAACAAAATTGTATGCTGAACCAAGAGATTCTCAGGCCTGCATGCAAGAAAGAATCAGTAAGACTCAGTATTTGAGAGTCATTCTAAGGGGGGAAAAAAATAAAACAAGAACTCAGATCATTCTGTAAATGTATGTAACAAGATGCAGCACAGAAATTAAACATTGTAAAACAGAATAAAAAATAAAACAAATTAATTGAAGTGAACTATGAAAATAATCATTGACTATTCAAATCCCTTGTGACATCTTTTGACATCAGAGACATTAAACATTTTCAAAAAAGCAAGGACAAATTTGTGGATTTTTAAAAAAATCTAATCCAAAGTGTTTTGCCAGTCTCTAATGTTAGGTTTTTCTTGTATTTATAACATTACAAGCACTCAATTTACATTAATTTATAAAGTGGACATGCGGCACAAAATGTAAAAAAAAAAAAACAACCCAAAAAACAAGCAATCAAAAAAAAAGGTAATTACACTAACTGCTCTGTAGACCCTTATCAATGTCATCAGTTCCAGCCTTACAAACACAGACATTACAAATTTGACTATAATTTAAACCTTGCTTTTGGAACAGATACTGTAAGTTACAATATGGAAGGTGACTGGACAAAAACCTTTAGATCTGCTTTAACTGGAACCTTACAAAGTTCTCACAGTATTGGCTAGATATTTGAGTGTCACAACGGTCAGGTTCCACAGACTGAGGACAATTTACAGTTGACATATCATATCCTCAGCTGTAATAAGGACAGGTAGACATGATCTTTCATACATGTTTTCTTTCCAAATGACACATTCTGACCAATACAAAAGTTTGACAATAATGTGTTTTATCAAGTAAAGCAGAGAACTGGACTCCGCAGCCCTGACTAGACTGTGAAAAGAAATCCATGTTTTTCATGGCAACAAACCCCTTTAGCGTGATGTAAACAATATATTCTGGGGTTGTTGTTTGCCTTTGTATTCCATTTTATTTCTTCTAACAAATCAATGCAAGTCAGCCAGTCGCAATTCTAACAGAGGTTTTAGCAATGAAGACAGAAATTGGCAATCAATTGGCCACGACATTACAGCGTTGGAGGTTTCAGGCCGTACTTCCTTGCCACTTCTGTCTGGGCATATGCTGCATCACACAGCGAATACAGATGGGCCATCTCCATCTCTGATTTTGCTAAATTAATTGCCTTGTTGAACATTTCTATAGCCTTGTCGAGATTGCCCCTGAAAAGAAATAACAATGATTATTACAAGCACCTTGGGGAAAAAATCAAAACGTAGAAATGAGATAAGAGTACCACACATTAATCTTACCTTTGAACTTCAATAGTTCCCATAGTTTCATATGCAAAGTCACATTTGTTGTCAATCTCAATGGCCTTACTGATAAGCTCTAGTCCCAAATCAAGGTCTTGTTTCCATTGAAGCTGTAATAAACTGGTTACAGACCACACAATTGTAAATTAAAATGAAAATTAACAAATGAATCTGATGCTGCTTTATTTATGCCTAAAGTGAAAGGTGGTTTACCCCTTGTGAACATATGTGGTAGCATTGTCTGGTTCCAGTTCGATACACTTATCATACATCTCGTCAGCTTTACCAAACTGCTGCTGATCAGTCAAAGCCTAGGGAAATACACCAAAAACCATTTGCTTTGAAATCCCTTCACAACATGAACATTAACACAAAAATAAGTAAGCACATCATTAAATATTATAATCACAAAAATGCAATCCATATTATTTACTTAAGACATTTTGTGTGGTGACTATATCACACAGAACTATAAGGAATGTAATGTGATGTGTGGCAGACTGTCATCATTTCCTGGTTGACCCCACCCACCACACAAAAATACATTGCAGTTTTCACATTTCAAAACCTCAGAAAAAGCATGACTCTCCTGTTAGAACATAATACAACCTTTAGCTGATGCTTAATATTCAGCTCTATCTTCTTGCCTATTGTGGTCCTTACACAATTGTTACTCAATTTCCTTTTTACCACTTTTCAAATATTTAATACAAAACAGCTTTGATTTGATTTTTACTGAACTGCTTTATTTAAAAGGGATTTTTTTTTTTGGTAGAGAATAAAAAGAGTAGAACAAGTACACAACTGGTTTTAAATTTTTTTTGTTTCCATTTATAAATAAAAATGAGCACAGGGACATTTCTGATTCCTCATACATGTAACAGAAAAAAAGGACCATCAATGCTCTCATATCATGGCTGCGACTGTCCAGATCGTTGTGCAATTTCTTTTACCTATCTTTGAACCAGAACAATGATAGCTCCATCAGCAAACTCTCATAGATGTGGATATAGTTAACAAAATGTCTTTCTGAAGACATGGTTTGCATCCTGACCTGTGGCCACTATAACTAGATGTTTTTTTACAATGTCAATAAACTGATACTATAAAATGACTTGATATCTAATAATTTAACTAAATGTGTAAAAGAAATAACATAGAGACACTTTGGACAACCCTTGATGTGACATGGATCTAATCACCCTTCGGTGGGTTCTATGGTTAAAGATGACCTTTACCACCAAATAAATTGATTTTACAACACGAACACTGTGCTGAAGACATCCAAAGTAACACAATAAACATTTATAAACAGTAATTAACATCTGACTTCCTACCTGAGCATAAAGAGCATATCCCTCAGCACATTTTGGAAACCTCCTGATGACATCCTCAAAGCCATCCATGGCTATCTGGACTTGTGATGTGTTATTTCCAGTATACGCTTGTCTATACTGAAAAACAGGAGAATAGAAACTTACTTGCTCATCTTAAATTTGGCATTGAAACAAGAAGAGAATTTAATTTCACAAATTTAAGTTTGGCTTTTTTGCATTTTCATATAGTGTTTAGGGGGAAGCTTACAAGAGCAAAGCATTTTTGCGCCTGGGCTAGGGCAGAGTCTGGCCTCAGCAGGATGCATTCGTCAAAGTCTCCCACAGCTTCATCAACCTGATCCAGCAGGATCTTTAGCTGAGCAGGAACAAACAACACTTATTACAATGTATCTTATGACCATCTTATTTTACACCAGCATGTATTAGAGCATGTTAAAACATTAAGCAATCCCCCAGGATTAAGCAGGCCTTTATTTGGGTTGCAGACCAAAAATGTCTGAATTTTTTCCAAGAAAAAAAAATTGCAATGAAAGTTGTAGTGTTTCTTTGGTGAATGTTGGGATGAAATTGCCTCAGTTAGTGAAAGTCGCCATAAATAGTTGCAATTCATCCTCTTTGTAATTATATATGTAGGGTAATTTGTTGAAATAACTCATGTACAAACATTAAAGAATAGAGCCACTGATGTCCCCTAAATATTCTGACCAACACGGCAAAAACTCTCCTACCTGACCCCTATGGTGGTACACATCAGGGTTGCGTGTGTCAATCTCGGCTGCCATGTTGAAGTCTTGTGTTGATAGCATTGGCTGCTGCTGCTGCATGTACATGCTTCCTCGCTTGATCAGAGCATTTGCTCGTAGCTGGTTGTATAAAACAAGAAAAAGCCTGTGATATTGTAACTTCAACCTATTCTTTAAAAGTCCATTGGCAACCGATTTGTTTAATAGCATCAAATATTAGATAATGATGAGAACATTCTCCTCTGCTTATTTTGTCTTTGCCCTCACATGTAATCCTTGTCAAAGATACACGGTCACTGGCTCATTTATTTTTTGCAAGTTTGTGTATGTGTATGTATGACTATTTGCCGCACACATGCATGCATGCACGTTTTTAATATCGGTACGTACTGTGCTTCAATATAATATTAATGTACATTTGTATGTATGAGGACCCCCAAAAATGTACGATGTTAAGAGACATGCTTATGAAGCAGGATTCAAACTGAAGGCTATCAGTCACACAGTAGATCATGGGGATAGAGCAGCTGGGAAAGAATTCAACATAAATGAATCAATGCTACAAAAGCAGAGGAAGCAAACAGATGAACTGTGCCAAGCAAGTTAAGAAGACCACAGAGTTTCTGAGGGAACAAAGCCAGTTGGCCACAGTCAGAGGGCAAAATTGAACAGTGGGTTACTGAACAAAGAACCGAAAGTAGAAGCGTCTCTACAGTCTCCATTTGACTCAAGGCAACAGTGACACCAGGCGACATCAAGATCGAGGACTTTCGTGGAGGTCCTTCGCAGTGCTACTGTTTTATGAAAAGGCATCATCTCTCCATCCGTACAAAAACAACCATCTCGCAGCAACTGCCAAAGGATTACAAAGAAACACTCGCCATCTTTCTCACCTACTGCAAGAACAAGATCACTGATCTTTACCAAGACAGGGTGGCAGCGCCGGGCGAGTTAAGCCACTATCTGCTAATGGATTTTGGATGCCTGGGCTAAGGTATCTGCCCTAACTGTTGTTTGAGCTTTCATGAAAGCCAGCATCATTCCTGAACAGCCATGTAACAGCAACGAGACAAGTTAGAGAATGACGAGAGGGGACCTGGCACGCTTGATGCCGGGATCGCTCAACTATTGAACCAAGACACGGAAGATGAGGAATTTGTCGGATTTGTGGAAGATGAATGATTTCAAATGTGAGTGTATTTTTCTGTATTTGTTATAACTGAACAATATTCTAAGTTATTGTGAATGAGTTGAATAAAGTTCAACTAAACTGATCATTTTGTTTCGCTTTATAAACGATTTTTTATCCTGCACCTTATGTATGAAAATAGCCCCGTTCATTGATATTTCGCCTTATAATGCTAAAACGTTATGGTCCTCAAAATACAGTACATATATATGGACATACATACGTAAATATGCAATTCAAAGTTTGAACACACA
>CAAKHD010013764.1:153604-184354 GCA_901007705.1 Fistularia tabacaria | reverse complement strand
AGAGACTGACCCTTTCCAGTCGTCGACTTGTTGGAAGAAGCTTAAGTGAGCAAGAGCATCAACTCTGCTCCAATGAGAATTCCAGAAAAAACAGTTGTGGAATTTAACAACTTGAACATAATTCTACCTGGAAGGCGGACCTGCTGCTTTAATCCACAACATTCCACCATGGGCTCTTCTTATTATTCTTGAACTTTTCCATGTCCTTGCTCTTCCAGGCTCTTATCTATTATCATATTTGGTATCGACCTGATCTGGTTCTTAATTAAATCATACCACTCTGCATTTGTCTTGGTGTATCAGAATTATTGCATTGCCTTAAGTTGAGATCTTGATCAACATGAATTAAAAATTCCAATGACATGGCAGTGATGTAACAAGTAATATTTAGCAACAAAAATGAAATAGTTCTCAATTTAAAACAATATCATTTCTTGTCATCAGTGGACAGACAATGTTGCTTCTGTACCCCACATGTCACATTTTAGTATCTCTTCCAAAAACACACCCATCCGATTTAGTAAAATTTTTGTTTTCTCTAATCCCTGCTCATTGTATCTTTTCCTTGCCTCCTCTTTTGCTTGGACATTTGTTTTACAACAAAAGGCAGGCTCGGCTATTGTTATTTTTGGTGAACAGTTTTATTAGCCTTAATGATGGGTTACATATACAAAGTCTTAAAAAAGTTATAATTATCCTTTCAAACATTTTATGTGTGTTTTTGTGTTTTTGTGTACTAGTTGTAAAAAGAATCAATTTTTCACTGACACAGTATCTGGATTTTGAAAGCCACAAATCAATTTTGCCACGACACAACACACATTGAAACAAAGTAACCTTGTTAGCAGTGTGGTGGGTGTTTGCTTGGTGTTATTGGTTGTCTTTAAGGTACAAAGTGGTACTGACAGAGGTTACTCTACAGGTTTCTGAAAGCTCAACTATTCAAGTCTCTGAAAGTTATTCCTGTGAAATGCAGGATGTATTATTAGCAGCGTCTGGCAGAGGTTCTAGCTGCTTGGACGTTTGGTAACCTGTGAGTCTTTAGTCCTGTGTCGTTGCTATTTAAATCAAGGCAAGGATCATCTGAATTACTGCCAGTTATCTGAGTTAGATAAGTTCCAAATTCAGATGCAGTCTATTTGTGTGGTTGGTTGTTGATTTATTGGCGATCTTTTTTGTAGTTTTTTGGGGAAAAATTACAATATGCATAAAAACAACTAGCATGATTTTCCTCTCTCCTCTCACTATATGTGCAGGACAATGACTTAATACATAATTAGATGTAATTTGCATAATTTGTATCAGACCAAGGTTGAATAGTATGGAAGTGTATTTGAGGCATGATACTTGGAATGTGGATGCTTTTACTTGGAGCTTACTAAGTTCAGGTAGGATCCTAACATGCTGTCATGTCTGAAAACAACAATAAAGAAAACAAAATACAAAAACAAAGTTGCAGCATTATATGTCTCATAACAGTGTTTGTTCAGATTAGTCACCCTCTTTGAGACACTAAGATGATTAGCAGCCATTTGATCCTTTGAGCCTGTGTAGCAGGGTTTTGCAGGAGCACTCAAATGTAGTTTACAATAATTAGTACAAATAATGTTCTCAAAACATCTTGTAATTATTATGCAATTGAAGGTAAATTGATAAGATAATACTTTATTGACCCCCATAGGGGGAATTCGTTAATCCATCAAAAGGTATTTTTTAATTTTATATGGATGACACAGTTTAAAACAATTCCAGAATACTGCGTGAAACTCATTTGATATACTTTTCAACTTTCAACCTACACCGCAAAAGCCACAAGATCATCATCACTGATGTTCAACTGTTATTTGAGACAATCTGCTTCCTGTTGTCCTGTATCACACAAGCTGCAGGGTCATAGCTCTCAGTGGGAGACAATATAGCCTGCACAGTCATTATTGACAAGTTTGATGTACTCAGCGAGTGGAAAGTATGGGAAAATTGGAGTTTCAGTCATCTAGCCCGAGGCCCCTGGCTGTAATGGAAAGATTAAAAGCAGTGGCTGAATCACACACCCAGTGCCAAAGAACAATCCCTGACGCCCACCTCCCTGTTCATTACCATCACCTCCATATTTACTTTCTACCAGTGACGTTAAATAGATTACAAGGGATTCATCTATTTAAAGACTTGAGCAAAAGCTTGGTAGCTTATTTTGGGATTTTCCAAGAATAACACAACTGTAGTAACAGTGCTGGTGGCACTTTGGGATCTAATTGAACCAAATTACCATCGCATTGTGAGAGAAAACTCTTGTGTAGAGCAGCCTCACTATCATTCTGAGGCTTTGTAGGTCAGCTCAGTGTTGTCTTCAGTGCCTCCTCTGCTCAGCCAGGATTTCACGTTCATCTCTTCCACTTCTATTACAACTCCAGCATGTCTCTCAGGCTCCTGCCAGCAATTATAACAGACAATGATGAAGATGATGATGGAAACTTCACAAAATGGATGAGTAGTTACTGGTGTCATGGAGCAGAGGGTGGTCACCACAGAGAGAGGAAGCGCAGTTTCAGAAGACCTGCAAGAACACAAGCTGATCGAAGAGCATCACTCCCAACGGTGGTAAGAATCATTTACAGTATACGAATCCGTTGAAGTTGTACAGTCTTCAAAACATGATGAACTTTGGCAATCAGTAGAAAGTGAGATGTAAGCTATTTTTTTTAAGAGGTCAAGTCTAACTTCAGTCATGGTCTGGTAAAACATACATTTTCAAAAAAATCTATAGACTACAGTGACTAAAAAAGGTAGAGCAAGACTAATTATACTGTGCAAACATGAAAAAACACTTGGCTATGAATGTTAATTGGGCTACGTTTTCTTTGACCAGTTTTGCCACAGTCTGAGACACCATGGAAACAAACACACAGAAAAGCTATAAAAACAAACATAGAAACTACACTCAAAAAGATGATACTAAATTAACATGTAACACATTCTGATACTAGCTTACTGGAAGTTTAAAAATGCTGTCACATCTGACCGTTTTCTGACAGATGATTCTCCACCTCATGGTGAGATTTCAAATGCATAAAGACCTGAGTGCAAGTCTTGTCTCAAAATTTTCCTGTTATGAACAAGTGCTCATTTTTTTTATCACTTGTCAGCTTAAGAACATTTTGGTTGGAACCCCTTTTGTTTATAGTATATCTATTGAGTTCGTACTGTACATAAAACATGGATACGCATTTTTTCTTCGCAGAAATACTCTAATTACATTTGAAATGATCACGTGCAATGAGAACCTGCACACAATCTTTACACAACTTCCGGAAAATAAATTAAAAGCATTGCATTCTAGTGGTAATATTATGTAATGTTTTTTGGAATTGTTTTATTTGTCAGACCCAATATTCCCTTACAAACCATTTTTCTAATTTGACCCTGTTGAATGTTAATATTTCTGCTGCTCAGTGTCACAAGTTATTCTGAAGAAATTGATGAGCAATAAGTTGAGCAATCTTTGAAAGTTATACTTGTTGGATTAATGTGTGACAGCTGTTTGCTATAACAAAACTGGCGCTGTTAAATGACCTTGCATAAATTAATTGATGTCCCCCCCGCCCCCTGTCCCCTCTCATTCTTTTTTTACTACATATTTCATTATGTGGCGGTCCATAAGCTCTCCTCTCAATTTTTACAATGATGATTTCATCTTGGCCCTTTGGACATCAGAATATTTTCTTTCATTTTCATGGTGCATGTGTGAATGGGATTTTTGCATGTGTAAAGGTGTAATAAAGAAATACAATTTCATATATCTGACGTTTGATAGATCAGCCTAGAAATGCATCGGCCAGTTGAAGTAATAAGACTGTCGGCTCGAGTTGCAAATATTTGGCTAATTATCGTTATAAATTGTCTTCCTGCAATGAATTTCAACATCTTAGATATTTGTATCAAACTTTTGAAATATTGATTTGAAAAAAAAAGTTTTAAAACAAAGAACCTAAGGCAGATTCCCTTGCTGAGCCTTGTCGGGTAAAGGGTTTAATCGCTTTTAATGTTCTTAAGTAATATATTGGCCAAAAACCAAGCTAACAGTAGGATGCTTACTCCTTGGTTAAGACCAAAGGCCAATAATCAGATGATCACGCTTTCTTTTTTAATGGTAACATGTTGACAGATATTGTAGTCTGAGATGAATTGCTGAACTGTTGAAGTGGTCCACTGCTTTAAAAGTCTCCATCATTGAGCAGTAGATCAGACATGAAAACCAAGACATGTTCGGGTCTTAATGCAAGGAGGTCTGTCTCCTCAGCTTTTGGCAAGGCAGTAGGAAACCAACATCACTGGCCATTTGGCTACAAGAATTCAACTTTAGATATCTTAGATTTAATGAGGTAAGTTTCTGGGGCATGGAATTCAAGCAGGTAGTCAGGACAGGCGTATATCTCAGTGCAAGCACATTTCGAAAATGTAGTGTATCATGATAACCATTATCTGAGAAGATTGCTTTTTATATCAATTCCTACATGGATTATTTATGCTACTCCTTGTTTCTCCTCTTAATCATCTTGATCTTCTGTATGTTACAAGAAATGGTTCATCAACTGATTGGGATGACTAAACCATAGCCATAACTAGTTTCAATTGTACTATGGAGTCGTCTTTGTTTCATGAATTTGGGACACAATTATACTTATGGTCCTGCTATCTTGCATTCATATACATCTCTCTGGATTCATGAAAGACTAAACACAAATTAAGAAAAACATAATTTAAATTACAGCTGGGGTGATACTGGGGTATTTAGACAAAAAAAATCTTAAATGTTGTCTGACATTCCTTATATGGTAAGTAAGAGTTGTTATTAGAAATTATTTAAAAAACATAAATTTCCAATTATCCATATTGAAAAATGCTGCAATTACTAATTTATGTATGAAAGATGATTTTTGATTCATATATGTTTGAGCAGCAATTGTTATAAATTGTCTTCCTGCAATGAATTTCAACATCTTAGATATTTGTATCAAACTTTTGAAATATTGATTTGAAAAAAAAAGTTTTAAAACAAAGAACCTAAGGCAGATTCCCTTGCTGAGCCTTGTCGGGTAAAGGTTTTAATCACTTTTAATGTTCTTAAGTAATATATTGGCCAAACACCAAGCTAACTGTAGAATGCTTACTCCTTGGTTAAGACCAAAGGCCAATAATAGGATGATCACGCTTTCTTTATTATCGTATTAAGGTGTTCTTAAAATTTTCCATTGAAGAGGCATAATATTACTAAATTTTCTGTCATGGAGAATGGTTTGAATTTGTGGGGTCATTTTTTAAATGTGATTCTTCTCCATCTGATCCACAGTCACAATTAGATGCCATGAAGTTAAACCGGCTACATGCAGCTACAATGGCACCATCCCCAAGCCACGTTAAAACAAGAGAGGAGAAGGGAGACCCTCGTCCCCACCAGAGAGCTCGGCGGTCTTCCTCAGATGACAATGGTCGTCCCAAGTCAGCTATGGCAGAGAACCGCATCACCACAATCCCAGAGCTTACAGAATCTTTTGAAAAGAGACTTTGGCTTTGTGATAAGCGTAACATATCTCTGGTGAGTTAAACGAAAGCAGACTGAGCCAGTTCTACTGTTTTTATGATTATGTGGCAGAGAATCTCATTAATCCTGTGGTCATTTGGGTTTGTTGGACACTGTGTTCTCTTCAACTGTGGGGTATTAACAAGTTTAGAGAGACATTGGCTTTATGCACTGGGAGGATCAAGGACAGGTTTCAACTGCATAACATTAGGGCTGGACAAATAATCAGATTTAAGTTTCAAATTCTAATCATTATGAAAGCACGGTGTTTAACAGATTTTCTTGATTTGTGATGGAATGATTGAAGAAGAGCCTTTGTTAAGCAAGAAATAAAACAACAACTCAACTTCACGTACTCAGTAAGCAATTATGTTAATTAATCTTTATTATGAGAATGACTAAGATATTCATAATTATAATTTATGCCAAAAGAAAGCAACCTTACAAAACAGACGCAAACCAAATAAATAGACACATGAATCAAAAAGAAGTGTAAATGGACCACATACTATCAGTATTAATTATCAGTATTATTGTGTGACAATGAATAAAATGGTGTGATTGATATTCTGCTTGTCAATGATTGTAGAGCATTTATTGGCCCGAATGCTTTCTTTTCAGCTTTTGTCTTGTGATGAGCATGACAAATATTCAAGTGCTTGTACAACATTAACAGATAAATTGGGAACCAAAGGGTTTCTTTTTAACTGTGAATATAAGACCATGGAAATTGTTTTCCTTGTAATGAAATCTGATCTGATACCTTTTTCGTACGACATACTTTTTGTGACATGAAGTTGTAAGAGTATGAGTTATCAAAGATGAAAACCACAAAACACATATAATAATAAGCTATTTCATTAATTTGGAAAAATCTCCAAAAGTATATTTTTTTCTTGTTTCTTTTGCAGAATGTTGACAAGTTGTGCCTGATCTGTCATGAGGACATGTGTAAGAGTGGAGGGACAGTTCAAGAGTTGCACTGTACCCACCGTTTCCACAAAGAGGTAATATATTTTGTATAGGATTTGTCTGTATAGCATTTACACCACCCTGTTCGTTCTATTGCATGGAGCCCTCCCTGCATGTTACATATCAATGTGATGCATGACGGCAGTTTTTTTCCTGGACATACATAATGTCAAATAGTTTGAAAATGATCTCTTTACACTTGAACTCTGGACTCAATTATAGCATTCTAAGAGTGTCACATTCATTGGTAATAATGTCTCCATTTGGGTGCCAAAGGCGGCACGGGGGTTAGAGCAGTGTCAGACTCACAGCAGTGGTGAAGCAGCAGCTTGTCAGGTGCACAGACTCTTCGATGGGAGGAGAAAGTCAGCAGATGAACCGATGACCACAACGAAGGAACAGCAAACACTCCGTCGTCAACTGTCCCTGCGGAGACACCGCTGATAATCCCTCCCTGGATGGATGTGACAAACCTGTAGAGAAGACAGACGTCTGGCACAACAGACACACAACAACAACAGATCTTCTCTTGAATGACGAATGTGGCGTGATCTTCTTCTGTTCAATCTCAGGGCATTGGCTGTGTCCAAGCTTAGTCTGTTCAAATGTCCTTTGTCAAGGAGAAGACAAAACTTTCGATTTGACTTTAAAAAGCCTTGTATTCCAAACCTTGTGAATATTTGCAATGTTTGTGAAAGGACTGCAAAGTGTTATTACTCCAAATATTAATTACTGGAAGTTTCCTCCTTGAACATTTTTTGTATTCACCCTCTGCCATACTGAAATGCATGCCTTTAAAGATGTAAAAATGAGGCATAATATTTTTACTTTAACACTTCTAAGGCTTACTCTATATACTGTCTGTACTATGTGTAACGACTGAAGCATGGAAATGCTTAATGTACCATATTTATTTCAGTTAATATCCAGTAAAGCATGATGTTTGATCTGATGGTGATTTAATTTAGTCCAAACTCTGTGGCCATTTGCGTTTTTGTGACAGGAGACCAAAAAATCAATATAGCCAATGCAAAATGCTTTGGACTCTACATGAGAGGATGTAGCTTTACTCTTGTATAAACATGCTTTAACACACTCCACTTGTGTCACAGTCAAATCTGCACCTACAGAATGGATAACATTTTTAAGTGAATCCAAAAATCTTCTTTTAACCTGCGTTTCAGTGCATGGAGCAGTGGCTGTGGAAGAAACAGACCTGTCCTGCATGCCGTGTCAACGTTTCCATGCCGAAGCCCCTCTACTGGTCTTCATCCCGAATCAAAGTCCCATAATAAAACCTCTGATTGACCAACCTGCATGTGACCCCAACCCCATCCATCTCTCTGATATTGTGGATGCACAGTGTGATTGTGTTGCTCCGGAGATGACTTGGTTCAGCCTCAATAACAGGTCTGATCTGGATAACTCGACATTTCAGAAAAAAGGAAGATGACATGGATAAGTTTGAGTTTCTTCATGGTCCATGTGATCCCTTCCCCTATTTTGAGAGGTTTTGGAATTTTATCCTGTATAAGGGTGTTTTTGAACATTTTTAATTAAAAGAATACACACACACACACACACACACACACACACACACACACACACGCATACATTTATAGAAATAATGTATCTATTTTACTTATTTATTTATTGGAGCCAATGGAAACATAAATATTTTGTAGAAGAAAATCTGATATGTATAAATTGGCAAGTGTTCTTTCGATATAATGTAAATAAGCACGGTTAGCAAAATGTATTTAAAGTATTCAAAGGACAAGTTCTATAAAATGAACCAATTTTGTTGATAATTTGCGTTTATGGTTCTCTGTGTCTGCTTGGGTTTCTGGTTCTCTGTTTTTTTTATCCCACAGTCCAAAAACATGCGGCAGGTTAACTGGAAAATTGCCCAGATGTTCGAATGATTCAAGGATTCAAAGAACTTTATTGTCACACCAGCACACCTTACAGTATGTGGTACGAAATTAGTACCCAGGTCCGGTTACAAGCCATAGAAAATCAAAAAAAGAAGAGCAAAATTTCACAGAACGGCTTGGGGCAGAAGTTAGAACTGTTGGCACTAAATTTGCATGTTAGAGCAAGGAGGTAGTTGTTTTGTTTTTGCACCTAGTTTTTTTTAATTGCACCTTGATAATGAATTGAAACATGAAACATGAAGAATTGCACCTCGTGTGAAATTTTGCACCTTAAACATTGTATTAAAGTGTGTAGGGTAGTGCCGGTCGATGGGGAGAGAGAAGAGAGAGAGTGTGTGCGAGTGTGAGAGACTGTGTAAGAGAGTGTGTGTGTGTGTAGGGGTGGGTTAGAAACTGTTAGTGTGTGTGTGTGAAAGAGAGTGTACGTGTGTCACGAAGGGAGGGAGGGAGAGAGTCTATGGAGCACGGCTGGAGTTCAGCAGTCTTAAAGCTTCCGGGAAGAAGCTGTTTCTTAGTCTGCCAGTTCTGCTCTGGATGCTCCTTAACCACCTGGCAGGAGGGAAGCTACTGAAACAGTCTGTGTACGGGATATGTAGAGTCCTTCATGATACGTAGTGCTCTCCCCCTGCATCGCAATGTGTAGAGGTCCGAGGCGGTGGTAAGGCTGCTCTCCACCATCCTCTGTGCAGCCTTTACCACCCTCTGCAGACCCTTCTTCTCTGCAGCAGTGCAGCTGCTGTGCCACACTGTGATGCCGTTGCAGAGAATGTTCTCCACCACACAGTGGTCGAAGCGCCTCCGGACTGGGCTCCCCAGTCCAGCTCCCCAGTCCAATGAAAGAGTGAATGGCTGTCTGCCCGTTTTGTGGCCCCGCCACTGACTGGTGACCAGTCCAGGGTGTACCCTGCTTCGCCCCCGATGACAGCTGGGATAGGCTCCAGCATCCACTGCGACCCTGAATAGGATAAGCGGCTGGCGATGGATGGATTTTGTGTTGTTCTTCTCAGGCCGCCATTTGGTTTGCTGATCGCACTGAATAACTACCTGCATTCTTTATAATTTGTATCTATGTATGTGTGTATAAGCAAATGTATATGACTGATAAACATTTACATATGTATATGTACTTCAATTTAAATTTAATGTGCATTACAATGATTTGTTCTTATTATAATTATTATTGTGTTTTGCATGTGACATCTTCTCAACCTTACAGTTTCAAGCATCAATTTTTCTGACATGCTACGCTGCCGCCCACTTTACTGCTTACACTGAACCACTGTCATCACACACACAATTATGTGCTTACATGATAAATATGTGTACCTATACTTTTACTTCAATGTAAGTCACATCAGTGTAATCACATTGGATTATCTTTCATAAGTGAAATACTGACATTATGAATTGTTTAGTGATATACAATCGGCAAGGATCAATGTAAAACCTCTATGTGTTTCATTCATTGTCCCCTTGTGAACACACAGCACCCCTCAGTCTGCCCGGGTCCCAGACTTGAATACAATCACATATCATTTGGCATAACATTTCCTTGCAAGAATGAGTAATCAACATGCTCTCACCTCTGTATGTCTGCATAAATAATTGAGAGCGACTATGTCATTTCACTTGGCCTCCACTGTTGAGATTATACACTGGAACCTCCGATAGAGAATTGTTGAGCTTTCAACATTTAATGAAACCATCATTTACTTACATTCCAGGCTTATTTTATCAAATTAAAGGTGGTTCAGTCCCCTTTAGGTGTTACAGTATTTCAGCAGAGCCCAGCAGAATCTGGTCCTCTGTGTCCACGCAGGACAGATTTTCCCTATCTATGGTTTATATCATGTAAAAAAATTATACAGTAATATAAAGAAGGTTGATTCACTATAGAAGGTTGATTCGCTGTGGCAGGAAAAGGGAGGGAAGGGAAAAGCCGAAAGGAAAAGAAGAAGAAGAAACATTCAGATAGAAACTGCAATAGTCTTTTTCAGATTACTGAGCGATTACATGTGTTTTTTTTGTAAAGCACACACGGCCACATTGCATTCTTACTGTTACTTAATTATCGCAGATAAATAAAATATAGCAGTGAATGAGTGTTAACCTCAACTCAGACATCCCAAGTTTAGTCAGAGAGCATCCTGATTGGTTTACCTATCTATCTATCTATCTATCTATCTATCTATCTATCTATCTATCTATCTATCTATCTATCCAACTATTTATTTATCTATCCTTTTTAAAACATATATATATATTCAAGATAATTGTAATAATAATAATAATAATAATATTATAGGCCCCTCTAATTTAGCAGAAAAGCAAAGTTTCACTGAGAAGGTCACTACAGCTGAGTTGTATTTCACATCTTTCGTTGTTGAACACAATGTGCCATTCAATGGGTGTAGGCAGACTGGCAAGTTGTTCAGGAAGATGTTTCCAGACTCAGAAATAGCAAAAAATTACGCCTGCTCCTCCACTAAGACAACATCCATGATGAACTTGGTGTTACAACCTGAATTTTCAGAGGATATGTACAAATGAATCTGCACAGAAAAAAGGGCATACTGTGTATCTTGGTTGACGAAAGCAACGGCATCATGTGTGAGAAAGATTGTGCTATTTTAGTCAGTTACGACAGTGAAGCACAGGATAAGGTGACAGTTGGATTTGTGGATTTGTCAGTGTGCAATGATGCCAACGCTGAAAATATATTCAACTGCTTTGCATCATCTATGCATGAAAAAGGCATTGAATGGTCTAATTGCATAGGATTCAGCAGTGACAGTTATCATGCCATGATTGGCAAAAACAGCTCTGTCTGATCAAGAGTGAAAACACAGGCCCCTCTTATATACAGTGTCGGCTGTCCTATTAACTTGGTTAACATATGTGCCAAAACTATATGTGTGTGTGTGTGGGGGGGGGGGGGGGTGCGCAGCACGACATCTCCCTGAAATTAGTTTTTTGTAGGTTGGGATGTCTGTCAGTGTCCCACTGAGCGCCAAGTTGCCAGACACAAGTCTGTTTCCGCGAGGGGCCAAACGTCGCGCCGGGGGATACTGAAGCATTCCAGCTGCGGTGAACGTGCTGTGGGACTCGTCACAGCACGGTCAGGCCTCGCAAGGCTCCGCCCGGCTCGGTCCCGCTCAGGCAGGATGGAAAAATAGCGGTTCCCTCCACAGGAGCGAGCGCTAGCAGGAGGCGTGAAAGTGCACACGTGGACACTTAAGACTGACTGCGACTTCGACCAATTAGAGCATAGACTGATAACGTCAGGGCCCCTCAATCATCCAATGGGATTGCCTTTATGCTGTTAAAAATCTTAGCTGTGTTGGGTCGGAAAAATTAGGGAGAAAAAAAACGAGGTCACGAGCCCAGACTGGGGGCTGCCGGAGTTGGAGTAGATGGCAGCTGTTTAATCCGTGTCCTTTTCGGGATCAGAAAAGAAATATCTCTTCTTCGGTCAGCGAAGAACCATTGATGTGATGAAAACTATGGAGATGCCTTGATTTTTACCTGATTGCCTCCAGCAGACATTCATTTCCAGATACAAACCTGTCTGGGTAAGACCCCCTTCTTCCGTTATTACAAAGGAATTCAACACGTCTTATTTATCCCGTACATTGTAGTACTCTGTTCTATAATCAGTAATCTAACAAGTTAATCCGACAAGTTTTCATGAGTAACAAAAAGTTTTTGGAGGACTTTTAGTCTCCTTTGTTGCACAGTCCGCAGTTCACGCTTAGCTATGATGAACAACCAAGCTTATTCCTAGATATACTGTAGTTTGGACACAGTTATTTGATATATAAACTATTGTTGGCTGTTACCAGATAATTTGATGTGACAAGGCCTGCCCTTTATATCTTTGTTGAGGTAGAAATCATGTCTGAATAAATGCTAATGGTAACAACCTCTATATTTTTAGGATACCTTCGCCTACCCCTACAAATCCTTTAGGGCAGTGTTTCCCTAAACAACAGGCCCCTCGTGAAGAATAGCAGAAAATAACACAGACAGCCTGGTTGCCCATTCTAGGTTTTTGGAAAGACAATATTGTATCGACTTTGTTCTGCATTATTCAACATTTAATTTTTGGATTATATCACTTAAATGTAAATTAAATCGAACAATTATGAACCAGCATAAGAAGATGATTTGACATGCGAATGATTTTGGATGTTCACAAAGTTGGATTAATGTAATTTTTTTGGTATAGCTGTAAATCAAATCAATGTCACAGTCCAACATTAGTGACCAGTATAATCTCACCGGAAATCCATCAATAAAACGTCAATTCCATATTTTAGTACGGAGTTAGTAAATAATGGGGGAAATGTGAACAGCATCATGTAGTACATTACAGAGTCTTAATCTACAGTCATTTGTTAGATGATCATTTATCTTGTAGAAGAACAGAAATAACGCTGCTAGAGTGCCTGCATGCTTAAGAAAAAAGTCCTAATTTACCTATATTTAGTCTTTGACATAAAAAAAGTCTAGAACTGGTAAATCTGGAAACAGCAACAACAACAACAACAACAACAACAAAGACAATCATACAGCACAATTGGGGGGAAATGTAAGAAACACCAGTAGCACTGGATTGACATGAGAGATTGGGAGCCATGGCAACTGAATGTTTTCCTGTATCTGGAGAGGCTGCACATGCTAAGGGCCATCAGACCCAGATGAGCTCAGTTTGATATCTCAGGCAGTCTGGTTGTAGTGGGTGTCTTCTTTCACATGATTCCCTTTGTTGCTGGCCAGAATATTGTCTGTCATCTCCATCAGAAAGGCCTGCTTGTGAGTGCCTTATTCTTATTCCATGCTCACTTTTGATGTCACTCGTGGTTTGCTGTGAGTGTACAAACCATTGCTTATTACTGAAAAGACAGAAGTACCATTTATTAAATTTAGTATTTTATGACCACCAATTTACTCAAACAGTGAGTGTCTTGTGTTCAGTCCAGTAAAACAAAAAGGTTCACACTTTTAGTGTGAAGGTATTAAAAGAAAGATGCAAGCCTCTTTTTTCCTGTCTGACCACTTATCTAGCAAGGTCAATTGATTGGTCACGACCAGGGTGTACACACATATTAAGTTCGATTACACTGTTCAAACTGGAGGCACTCGCCCTCATTATTTACTTTCACCAAGCTTGGTTTGTTTCTTGCTTCACCTGTTTGTTGACCTTTGGCTTGCTTTCATCAAAACTATGAAAAGTAGAAGAAACTACCAGTCAACCAGTCAAGTATTTAATTTTTTAACATGACTAGTCATGCACACACACACAAAAAAAAACTAGTTTGTTACCTTAAGACTGTACATAATTAAAGGAACATCATCTAAATTTAGTAATGTTATCCCGCTTGGGAAGTATTTCAAGACATTGTAATTTGGGGTCTTCAATACAGTGTTACAGTATACACATACACCATTAATCCCTTTCAATTTTGAAGGTAGTTCTGAATCCTGAGGTTCACTACATGAAAAAAACAACTCATGACATTTCAAAATATAGGAACATAGAATACAGTTTACGTAGTATCTAAGGCTTACTTAATTTTCAATGACAATGTCTCACTAGGTACCTGAAACCAGAGGGAGTCTTGACTCTCTTTGGAGCAACTGCTGCTTTTCAAAAAATACTCTGCCGCAGCTGATGGTGTTATTACATGCATGATTCACCAGATGTGTCTCAGCCTTGAGTAAAGCTCGTTATTTTATTTTCATAATATAATTTTGATATAGATTTTCCCCGTCTGCATACCAATGGCAGGTCTTCGCCTACATTAATGCCTTTGCTTTTTCTGGCTTTTATACTATGAAACAATTAGACCAGGGCCACCAACCGAAGAAGAATAGCTGTTTTGTAGTGACTCAAGGCCCAATATTGTCAATGGTTTTGAAAATGTTCCTCATCTGCTTAAAATTTTTTTGACAAAAGTTCTCACAATAGTTAACCACCAACCCAGTTGAATCAAGATCTGAAGTGGCAAACTTTGAAAACTTTCTCTTTGAAAACTGCATCCATGAAAAACACAAAATGGGAGAAGTGCACATCTGCAGACCTGACAACGAAACTCTGAAGCACGTACCATAACAATAATGTACATTCTGTGACTTTCCGCAAAGCTGTACGAGCCACCTTGTACAAAATGCACAGGATAAGATAATATAGGGTAAGATAATATAAGATAAAATAATAGATGGATAAAAAAAGATAAACTGCTGAACGAGTACAGAAGTAAAGGGACGTGAGTGACAGTTGCAGGTAGTGACCAGTGGCACTGATGGAACTGCGGGCCAGAGTTCTGTGATGTCCAGACTGCTGTTGTACAGTCTGATCGCAGTGGGCACAAAGGAATGTCTGAAGTGTTCGGTTCTGCACTGGGATGGGATGATCCGTTTGCTGAATGAACTGCCCATCAGCCACAGGTCGTCAAGGAGTGAGAAGGATTGTCCAGGATAGCTCCAAGTTTGTCCTTCACCCTCCCTTCAGCAAGTTTAGTCCCACCACTGAGCGGGCTTTCCTCACCAGCTTGTTAAGCCTGTAGCCCTTGCCAGTCTTTTGGCGGAACTGAAACGGAATGAAGGGAAAGAACGACATTGTGTGTTGATGAATGATGATTTCCTTGAACAGATGCTCACTCCGTAGTTTGAGGCATCCACATATGCTGCTGTGCTTCCAAACATGGTAAAGAAATCTCAAAGCAGGTTTGGAATATGCTGATTTAGCTGTGTTCTTTTTTTCAAAGAAGCTGAGTTTCCGAGATTGCACTGTTTTGCTCAAATGGTGTTTATGCATAATACCACATCACTCTTTGGTCATTCCTTTTTCCTCATGGATTGAAATACAATGTCCATTAAGGACAATCCTTCATTTGGAACTTTTTGTTTTTATAATCTGTGTGTTTTTCACCCTTAATTCAGGTGTCATGGGAAGCTTCGAGGGACATGCACTGCCTGGAAGTTTCTTCCTCGTAGCTGCACTCTGGTGGGTGGCAAAGTATTCACTGTGTCATGCAACTCGCAAGAATAAGATTATTGGTCCCACACGGCTTTCTGGCAGAGCTTTACAGCGTCGCTTGGAGATTATTGAAAGCTCTGCTGTTCTCTTCTTCTCTATTGTTGGTAAGCCCCCCTTAAAGAATTTCAAGGAATAGATAATCTTTGAAAATTAAATTCTAACTGTAATCAAAACACACTTACTGATGTGAAATATTTATTGCAGTATCCAGTTATAAATGGTGTGTTTCATCTATTTTGCTCCCCAGGCATGCTAGCAGAGCAGTATGCAGCAGATGGACCAAAGTTTCAGCTGTATGATGTCAAAGAAAAACACTGGAAGGATCTGATGAATTGGCAGCACACCACCATGTATCTGTTCTTCGGGCTGACTGGGGGCGTGTCACTAATTCTGCACACCACAGAGGCTGCTCCGCTATCGCTGGATAGGTTGATGATGGCTATAGCTTTCTTCAATGAGGGTAGGAAAAGGCAGATGTTTTATTTCTGAGATAATATCTCAAGTTCCAACTGTTCATATTAAAGGAATTTAGACTTGGAGGGATCCTGGCAGTGTAGTGTCAAGGTTTCCAAAGCAGAGGTCTACACACATACGGAGGTCACAAGACATAGACAAGGTCAAGATGATGAACTAAAATCAAATATTTAAATGATTTTAGTGACTGTGTTGTGGTGTTAGGGCGAATTTGCTTATCACTTTTTCTGAAAATCCAATTGAAAAAATGCCATACACAAAAAAAAAAAAAACATAATCAAGAAATTAAAAAAAAAATCAGGAATTAATAGCCTGGAAGTAATCATTTCCAGGGATAGAGGAATCACAAATGCTTAAAAGTATGACATACCGGTAACATATATATAGACATGTAGCTGCAGCTATCACATTTTGCTGCAACACCTATAATTCATTATTACATTTATATTCTCGCTCTGAAATTAAGGTAAACTGTCAGTTACTGGGAGCTGTAGATTTCAAATAAAAATCAAAATTAGATTTCATAGAATCAAAATGTTATACAGAACAAGATGTTGTGTAAAAAAACAACGTAAATTACTCTTAACTACTTTGCCAGTTCAGAGATCAACTATTTACAGTGATTTTCCCATAATTTCAAGTACAACCAAGTAGATGCAACAATCAATAACCATTCAAAATGAAACCAAACAAACATACTCGCAGACAGGTGGACCAACATTCACCTGGGAGGCGGCTGTGCAGCTGGTCTTTTAGCACCCCAAAATATTATGTCCTCTTGGTGCTTCATCTCCACTGCTTCACAGTCTCTGCCTGCATCAGACAAAGATCCTTGATGCTCACTTTCAAGCAGCAAGTTTAGGAGGTCCCGCTTATCTGAACTCCCTCATTCACATCTATATTCCCTTCCTCTGACTGTGCATAGCCAGTGAAAGGTGATTGGCATTTCACCCATAACTTGCCCCTTCAGTGATATCTACATCAAATTGGACTTAAAACATTGCTTTATGGCCATATAATTGTTGTTATTCCCAGACTGGATCCTTGCTATTGTTGCACATTTTCTATGTACCCAATTTGTGATATTTTGACATTTGGTAAATTGTGACTGGTCGTTATCAAATGTCAGTATTGTACAAAAATTCTAAATAGGTTTTCGTTCCATGGCCATCATGTATCATGCATTCTCTTGATGTTGCAGGATTTCTTTTCCTCTACCACCTCCATGGCAGAACTATGCTTGATGTCCACTTGCATCAGCTCCTGCTCTATGCCATCTTTGGTGGGGCCCTGATTGCTTTCCTGGAGGTCTTTCACCGCGGCAACATCATCCTGGAACTGCTTCGCTGCACACTTATACTCCTGCAGGGAAGCTGGTTCTGGCAGGTACATCTAAATGTGACGATGTGTTGAAAATTTGTGTCGTAGCTCACTGTGACCTAACATTTTCGTCTTTGTTAACATAGATTGGATTTGTGCTGTACCCTCGCTACGGCTCCGAATGGGACATGAAGGATCACAACAACATGATGTTCATCACCATGTGTTACTCGTTGCATCTTGCCTTTGCCGTTTTTGTCGTTGGTTTGCTTCATTGCAGTGTCAGCTGGTGAGAAAGGCCAAAATCTCTCATAAGAATATACACAGTCCTTATAAGAACCTGCCAGCATTCAGACATTGTTTTTCAGTGACTTTTCTGTGCTCTCTCTTTAGTATTGTTCGAACAAGATTGAAGAGGACACCTCCTGTGGAAATAGGCCTTCTGAAGACCAGGGACAGGGATCAGGAGTCAGAAGATGAGATTTTATGAGCTGGATAATTGCTCAACCAAATTTAAATCAGGGACATGAAATTTTTCAATTCCAACTGCTGAAGCCCAGCAGTAAAGCACATGATATACTGACAGAAAAGGGAAAAGATTGATGTGGCCCAATACTTGGCATATTTCATTTCATGATTTTTCAATTAAATTTCACATACAGATTGTGAAATGTTCACACAACCAGATAACATACAGTTAAAACTTCAATTTGCTTAATTTTCTACTCAACAAACAGCTCACACTAGACAAAGTTAAGCTTCCTCACTTCATGGGAAGAAGCCAAGTTTATTTATTTTTTTATTATTATTATGACGGGCTGTGTTTTGGTTGCCTGCAGCGAGTTTATGGGAACAGGGCTAATTTATAAGATTGCTAAAGATTGAAGTAACCTGGACTGGGTGTGCTCCAGGATTATAACAGCCTGTCCGGATAAATGTGCTGCACTATTCACCCTGTGTTGTTGTTTTTGTTGCATCCCTCCAATATTCTACTCCCATCTTTTAGCTATGCACACATGCAAACACAAACACACAACTGATATTTCAGACTTTAACATGCCATTGTATTTTCAGTTTAACTTATATCTGCTATTTGTTTCGTTACTTTAATAAACAATACATCATTTGCCTTTCCTGAAACTCCCCTGACCCTTCCTCAGCTTATGATGATGTCAGACATTTTTGTGACCGATGACTGGGATCATCAACCCAGAGTGCCTTGTCTCAAGCGACACACTATCTTTTCCCAGTGAACTTGGATTTGTTCCTAGATGTGCCTAGATGGATGTGCCCTGAACGCAACAAATGAGAAGTACCCAGGATACATCCTTTAAGGGTGCCTGAACCAACTCCATTGATACTGATGAACAGCGGCTTTCCTTTATCCAGCATCGACCGGAAATCAATGCTCCTCACCCTATCTCAAATGCAAAGCTCAGCCGTCTTGAGACAGAAAATAATTTCTTACTTAAGTGTTTGATGTTAATGCCAAGAGTATAGATCTAGCTCTCAATTTGCACAGAGACTGGGCTGGCTTGTAACCATGACTAAATAGTCTCATAGCTACTCCCATAAGGCACTCTGTGGTATGCAGCCAAATGGTTTCTCTTAATTTTTTTAATACCGTACGGGACTTACTTACTTCTGCATCTAACCCATCATGGATGAACCATGAGCAGCTGGCAGCGCCAGGGGAGCAGTTAGGGGTTTAGTGTCACGCTCAACAACACTTCGACTGGCTATGGCTAGGAGGAGCTGGGAATCGAACCAGAAATATTAGGTTCCAAGAACGATCGCTCTAACCCCCTGCAGAGCTCATATAGACAGATTAAGCGTTCTTCCATCAACCCTAGGGATCTGTATGAAAGTGAAGAACTGGTTCACAATTCCAAAACCTGGCAGAATTCAACTTTTCCCTCCTAATTCAAATGTTCAGCAAGTGGCCAGATGCTCCCACAACTGGATTCAGTAGTTTTGAGCAATCCCTCTGCAAACTGTAGCCTACAAGTGCCGCTTTGCAGCTCATTGTACAATGAATTGTTTTTTCTCAGTGCCCCAGTCATGTTGCTTCAGTGAAGGCCCTGAAACTGCACCACTGGAATTCCATGTCCCTGACGTACCCTGGAAAGAGACAATTGAAAAGAAAAGAAAGAAACAATTTGTGTACCCCCCTCTTAAAACAACAGAGACATGTATAACTCTTTGTATGAGTGTATAATGCACCATAAGAAGATGCTCCAGCAACGTTCGCTTGCAGTTCATTTACAGCGTCGGTTGAGAGTACATTTACACCACCCGTTTCCACCCAGATTCAGAACATCCATACTAAGAAATGAAATACTCTGCATTTAAGTAGCAGGTCTGCAGTACTACAATAAGAACCGTCTTTTGATTCTTTGTCTTCGTTGACGTGTTTCATTAAACTACTTCCTGCTCAACAAAATGATCGTTCATATTTAGTTTTTATTGATATCATTCCCTTGTCAGATAATGATAATAATAATTAGAAAATACTATATTTGTACTATTACAATTACTACTCGTATCATCATTATTATTATTTTTACTAGGGTTTGGATTAATAACACTATTGGGAAAAAAAATAGATTTAATTTTAAAATTGCTTGTTTGTTTTTTTTCTTTCTTGACTTCCGTTCCTCCTCAGCGGTCGGGAGTGACTCCGCTGTCAATACAGGCCAGGTAGTATCGTGACGTTGCTGCAGATCTACGCGTGTCGCTGAAAATCGTTTATCTCGCACTAGGGAAACTATCACACACTCGTTACCCAGTCGCTGTCAGGGATGGACAAATTAAAATCTGTCATTAGCGGGCAAGAAGCGCAAAACAATGACCGGACCGTTTTGGAGGTAAAAATCGAACCGCGGTTCGTTGTTCAGAGTTTCACTCCGGTCGCCTGTTAACTGATAAAACTTTCCAGGTTGTCAATGAGGCCTCCACCCTGGGCTGGGGGACGCGTCTGAAGGGCTTCGTCGCGTGTTTCGTGGTGGGGGCCGCCTGCACAGTTCTGGTAAGGGACCCCAGTTAATGTCATTACCTCCTTGCAACGCGATATTATGGTGTTCTGTGGGAAGAAAGTACAGGAAGAAGTGATGCTGCATTACTGGTTGATCTTGCTCTGAGGAATGCTGAGGATGTATTCCATTCAGTAACGTGATGTAGCAACCAGTTTGTCTGTCAGTAGAGCCTGACTATTGTCGAACTAAGATAGTCTTCCACGGATTTTTATTTTTTTTATAATCATTATTTTCAAGGATTGTGGTGTACAATTTTCTACTGTAATTCGTGATGTGGAATTCTGGATGTTTTTGACTTTTCTTTGTACAAATCCACTAGGATTTTTAAAGAGAAGAGAAAATGCAGTCAGTAAATGTAAAAGATGTTCACAAGGAATTTGCATTGCATCTAGGGGGAAATTACCTTTACAGCAAATCATTCCTTAAAAGTTATCTAAAAAAATGTAAAAGCGACCGACCAGAAAATGACAATAATGTACTAAGACAAAAAGACAGACATAAAAAAAGAATACCTACGAATTTTAAGGTTCTGCTAGAAATCTTAAGTGTGTTTTGTTTGTTTTGGACAACTCTTTGGTTTGGATTATTTTGATACTAGCACTATTTTCCCTCCTCAGATAAATTCATATGAATATTCTCAAACAAGGCATTGGCTTCTAAAACATTGATTGATTAACAAAAAAATAGAAACAAATCTGCTTTTGGACAAGACTTTGTCTTTTGTCACTGTTTTTGGGGCTTCCAGAAAAAAACAGAATTAATGAAAATCAAATAACTGTAAAATTACTTGTAATTAAAGATATATAGAAAAGCAAACTTTAAAGTTGTCATCCTCAAATTCTGAAAATGATCACAAAATTAGCATATGATCAATTAAGCACTTTCAAAAAAGCAATGCTCTTATTCATCTAATTTAAACAATGCCAGGCCACTGATACAGCATTTTAACATGCATTATCTGATCAAAGGGTGCGCATTTTCTCTCAATTATAGAACCACAGTTAATGTGCGGTGTACCTGACAAGTGATTTCCGATGGATGCTCAACAAGGCTCAACGGCCCCTGCTGACCTTAATGTGATTGACATGTTGCCCACAATGCCAACATTTTCTGTGTTTATTACAGGGAGTGTGTGTGCTGTTCCTACCTCACATTGGAATCACTCTCTTCATTGTCTTTTACACTTTTGGAAACATTTGTGCTTTGGGAAGGTCAGTATCAAGCATGAGACCATAATTTTTGACATGAGGAAGGTTGTTACTTGGATGCATGCTGCAGCTCCTAAGTTAATGTATTCTGAATCTGGTCCGCAGCACCATGTTCCTGATGGGGCCGGTTAACCAGCTAAAAAAGATGTGTGACAAAACAAGAGCGTTGGCCACCACAATCATGATTGTGAGCACTCTTACCTTTTAACGCAAGTTAATTTATAGTCAAGTTAAAAAATATCAGTTTTAAATTTCTTCATTTTTCAAATGTGCATTTTTCTTAAAATAATTGAATTTTACTCTGTGTGTTAAGTGCTGAGTTTGTCTCTGCTGACTAAAAATGATATGACAAATGTTTTGAGGCTGATATTTTGCAGACACCACTGTGATGTGGGAATTAGATCTTTTTAATTAATTAATTGAGTAATTTTGTATCAACATTTTTCCCCTCCTCAACAAATTCATATGAATATGCTCAAAATGCACAGACTATTTTGTTAAATTCTTCCAAAGGTTTTTGTTGAAAATAGTTTTGCTTTTTGTCTGAAACTATTTGTTAGTGTTGGCCTCTATCATTTGACCTCCTAAGATGATCTTATGTTACTCTATCTTAAATAAATGTAGAATGAGGAGGTGTGTTCAAGGTTGTATAGGGTTGAGAAACTTGTTCCATAAGATCAGCTGACATATTGTTGCATAGGAATCTCTCTACCAAAAACGCATAATTTATACGAATATATAATTTAATTGTGTATTAACTCTATCTTTTTTTTTTTTCATTGGCTCTTCTAGACTTGTCTTGTGTTGACTCTCTGTGCAGCCTTCTGGGTGAGTGACTCATACAAACTTCCACCTCAATAACAGTGCAAATACAATCGATTTGATACATTCAATCATCTATATTTTTTCCTCAAAGTGGAAGAACTTTGGACTTGCTTTGCTATTTTGCATATTGCAGGTTCTGGCATTCTCATGGTGAGTAACCATTCCTTGAATTTAAAAAATAGTTTCCAATTCAGTGTTTGTTAGGTTTGCCAATTGAAATGTAATCCATTCACAGGTACAGCCTGTCATACATCCCATGTGCCAGGTTCGTAATTTCAATTGCATTCATTAATGTTTTTTGTTTTTTTTTGTAAAATTGTATCCAATATGTTCTTCTAACATCTGCATATGACTTTCTAGGGAGGCTATTTTGAGGATGGTGTCAATCTGCATGAAATAAGCCTTGATGCCCAGGGCTGTATCAAACCTTCGTTTAACCTTTTTTTTTCTGAGTTTTTGAAAGAGGCAGGTCTTGCTTTTTAGTCATTGGAACAATTGTTTCAGCGTCTGTGACTCTCCTTGCTTCGTGCCTCTCTTCTTTTGATAAAGCACATTTGATTTCATGAATATGTGTTTTAATCTCAAAGTCTGAATTGTGTGTCATCAAGTGTTCATTTTAATGAATCTTTTCCTGTGACCTAACACAGTATATGGAAGTATTTCTGATAAAACTAAAGTGTAATTTGTTTTTATAGATTGTTACACAGTCGCCTTGTTATTTGTCAAGACTTAGAAGAATACATTTACTTTTCCATAAACTCATTTCCTAAGAATCCCATTTTTTACTTGACTGTTTAGGCCACAGTCTGCAAAAGATCAGACACGATACCAGGACCTTTTTTGTTTGTTTCATAAAACAAATCTTATTTTTCCACTGAACTAATTGAGTTGAGTAAGGTGTTTGAAAACTTGCTAATGTTCCATTGTAAACCATACAGTCATTGGTCAGTTTCAACTTTTCTGCTTTGTAACAGCCATTTAACCAATTATCATTGAGAGGTTGAATAGAGTTTATGGTACCAGCAGAGAAAGATCTTTTGAACAAAAGTGACTATCATCACTCATGTTTTGGGTTGTATGAACTGTCTTGGTTGTAGACTCAAGAAATTATGACATCTATTAAATTTGTACTAATGAAGTAATGGAAATGTTCAAGTTAAATTTGGATGTTTTCCTCATTTTGATTAAAAAAAGAAAAATAATGCTTCAATTACTTCCTACAGGTTTCTGTCAAATGTATTAGGACACACCAATACATATCTTTCTCAAAAAGGGTTTCAAGTTGATGCAGTATATTGTTCCATACCTACTAATTTGAAAATAACATCAACCTGTATTTCCTTGGAAACATGTGAATCAGTCACCAGACCCACTCTCCACTACGTTTTTAGTAAATGTATCCTGAGCAACACAAGAAAACACTTTTTCAGAATGAGATATCTTTTATTTGACATCTTTGCTTCTCTTGTGTATGATCGTTCTCATATTTTGTCCTTTACGTTTGTCAGCTTTTTTTTGATGTAAATAAAGAGAATGTGAAAAATCTATTTAAAAAAAAAAACAAACAAACGTGTCGACATTACTTTGTCGTCCAATGTACTAGATTGAGCGGCCAAGACTAATATTTATTCAGTTATGTCAACTGATAAGCTATTTCTCGAGTAAATCGCGGGCTTTCCCCGCGACACGTGACCAAAGCAGGAAGTGTTTGGTAGCTGAACTCCGCCTTTTGCACTGGGCGCTTGTCGCTACATGTCGAAGTGTTTTCTTGTACATGTCCAGTTGTACCAGTACTATGGCAGAGTTATTGACAAAAATAAACAACTGTGTGGCAGAGAAGAAGAGAACGAGTGTGGTCCAGATTGACCTGCAGAAGTGGGGTTTAAGAGGTAAAGAGGTCATCCAACTTTGTCGAGATAAGCGCGCCGTGTTTATCAACACAGTTCGTTATTCATCCAGTAAACCAAAATTAACTAGCGAGACGCTATTCAGCTAACTTCCTTAAGCTTCTCGTTAGTTGTTGTAAACATAAGCTGGCCGTTTTCTGTTCTGAACTAGTATTAACACGAGTTGAATCCTCTTCGTTTGTCTTGACAGGAGTTCAACTTAGGGGCTACCAGCTAGATGGAGTGCAGTGGTTGATGCAGTGCCTGAACAACCAGCAGGGATGCATCTTAGGAGATGAGATGGGTTTAGGAAAGACCTGCCAGGTTTGGCCTCCGTGCAGTCACTTCTAACTTCATCATCATGGTTTATAACAGGAAATGGATGGTCTTTTTTTATTTTTCTTAAAATAAGATATATGTCTTGAGACCTGCTACAGTTAGATCCATGGACTAAAATCGTTGTCAAATCTTCTCTTGACAACTGAACTTGATTTTTTTTTTTCTCTTTCCTTTTCGAGAGAAATATATCAGATCCAGTTGCCATAATAAGATTTGATAAGCATTAGCCATGACCTGGAAGACTGGGAACCTTCCAAGACATCAACAGACATTATTAAGCCCATAAGGAAATTAATTTGTTAGACCAGGGTCAACAGTCCTGAGCAATGAAGAGTGTGGAGTAGAGCTGAAGGAATGGTTGGAGAAAAGTGTCTAGGATAATGTGTGATCAAAGAGAATCCACAAGAATGAAAGGAAAGGTGTACAAGATAGTGGTGACATCAGTGATAATGTATGGTTTAGAGGCAGCAGCACTGCGGATAAAGCAGAAAGCAGAGCTGGAGGTAGTGCGCTTTGGGAATGACAAACATGGATAGGATCAGGAATAAGTTCATCAAGGAAACAGCACATGCTAGATGTTTTGGGGACAAGTCAGAGAGGCCAGACTGAGATGGTTTGGACATGTAAAGGAGGAGGGATACTGTGGTTGGAACTGGCAGACAGGAGGTCTAGAGCAAGACCAAAGAGGCGATTTGTGGATGCAGTGTCAGACGACATGAAGTTAGATGGAGGCACATGATTCACTTTGGTTACCCCTGAAGGGACAGCTGAAAAGTAAAGGAGATGTTGTATGAGTCTGTTGCAGAAGCTACTCTTAAGATTGTGATGTGTAAAAGAGGACCAATGATCCAAGTTCACAGAATAGCATAATAAAATAGAATTAACAAATGTCACTTACTTACTTCACTTACTCAGACTTCCCTTCATTGTCACACAATGTTCAGAATCCATTCTAATCATTTGCCTTTTCAGACAATATGTCTGCTGGTGTACATGTCAGGTGCTCTTGGGAAGAAAGGTCCATTTTTAGTCCTGAGCCCCCTCTCTGTCCTGGAGAACTGGAGAAAGGAGTTGGAATGGTACAGATGGTCATTTTCATAGATAAACTTTGTTTGGTTGATTGTCAAAGACAGTGCTGACTGTAAATTCTGTCTTGGTTCCAGCTTTGCTCCTTCTTTGACTGTTCTCTGTTACAAGGGAGACAGAGACCAACGGTTGGAGATTCAGAGGGAAAGTGACTCTCAGGAATTCCATGTACTGCTTACTACATACGAGGTCTGTGATCATTGAGAAGAAACAAAAATGTATGAACTTCCCCTTGTTGAAAGTGATGTTTTTTTTTTTTATTCTCTATTTTTTTCAGCTCTGTCTCAAAGATACATCATTCTTGAAACAGTGAGTGTCTTAAGAACTACACACCTATCATAAAGATGTTCATTTTGATGTTAAGTGGTTTAAAGGTAAAATTATTGTTATTTTGGAAAACACTGTTATTTTGAAATTTGTAACAAATGCCATTGAGCTGGTACACTTAGAAGGGTCATGCGTTCTACTTAATATATAGTATATATGTCATAATCTAAAGTACTGTACTGTTATACTGTGCTGTGTTTCTGTTGACTGAGATACATAAAAATATTTACCATGAGGTAGCATTATTGAATTTAAAATGTCAACATATTTCAGTAGGTAAGAAGAAATTTAGCATTGGAAATGTCAATACAAGTTGCCTAAAAACTTAAAATCTCCAAAGGGAATTCATCTTGTGTTTCAGTTGTTTTCAATTGGCATCCACAAACCAAACCCATAGACATGAAGTGTAGTGCTGAGACATAAAAAAAGAATGTCCAGCACCCACTAACAGTCAAAATATCGTGATTCTTTTTACCTGTCTCCTCGCTGTTAACAAAAATATCAGTCCATGTATGAACTTGTACAGAAGTATTTCTAAATTAAAATTTAATTTAAAATAAAAGTGTAATTTGTTTTTATAAATTGTCACACAGTCGGCTTGTTATTTGTCAAGACTTAGAAGAATAAATTTACTCTTTGATAAACTCTTTTCCAAAGAATCCGATTTTCAGGACCTTTTTTGTTTGTTTCATAAAACAAATCTTTATTTTTCCACAGAACTTATTGAGTTGAGTAAGGTGTTTGAAAACTTGCCAATGTTCCATTGTAAACCATAGAGTCATTGGTCAATTTCAACTTTTCTGCTTTGTAACAGCCATTTAACCAATTATCATTGAGAGGTTGAATAGAGTTTATGGTACCAGCAGAGAAAGATCTTTTGAACAAAAGTGACTATCATCACTCGTCAACAGTCTAAATATCATGATTCTTTTTACCTGTCTCTTTGCTGTTAATGAAAATATCAGTACATGCATGAACTTGTATCTTTATACTCTCCTCTCCAGATGGAAGTGGAAGGTTCTTGTTGTAGATGAGGCCCACCGACTAAAGAATCAGAAGTCTCTCTTGCACAAGGCCCTGACACAGGTTTCAGATCATCAACTCTCTATGTAGTAATCCTGCCCTCCACCACGACAGTTTTCTTTTCCTTTCACTACCCTCAAAATTAAATTTGCATTTGTGCCTCTTTTTTAGTTCTCTGTGGATTTCAGAGTTCTGCTGACAGGGACTCCCATTCAGAACAACCTGCAGGAGCTCTATGCCCTACTGAGCTTCATTCAACCCAGCATCTTTACTGCAGATGAGAGGGACCATTTTGTTGACTATTATTCCAGTATACAGCATAAACCTTCACTTGGTATGGGAGATTTTGTTCACTTATTTGAGTGACTTTATACTTTATCTTTTTTGACATTTTGATGTAGGAAAAACTTTCCATAAAAATTAAAGTGATTTTTCTGAAAATCCATACTGACGTATGGTGGGTTTCTCTGACCTCTACAGCTGCTGAGCTCCAGACAGTCCTGGAGCCCTTTCTGCTTCGCAGAGTCAAATCAGAGGTGGCGTTAGATCTGCCAAAGAAGACCGAACTGGTGGTGTACCATGGCATGTCGGCGATACAGAAAAAATACTACAAAGCCATTTTGACAAAGGATCTTGGTGACGCATGCCATTATCAATTTGCAGATTATCATAGAATAGTAATGGCTTTCCAAACAGGATGCAGCCTTTAACTCTGCCCAAATAAATCTCTGTTTTAGAGGCCTTTGGAAACGAGCAGGGCAACAAGACACGGCTGCTGAACATCTTGATTCAGCTGAGAAAGTGTGTCAGTCATCCATACCTATTTGATGGTGAGGCATAAAGGATTATTGATGGGACAGGATCCAAATTAGAGGCAAAAAGACTGATGATAATAATGATAATATTATCATCCTTCTCCTCAAGCAGGGGTTGAACCAGAGCCCTTTGAAGTGGGGGAACATCTCATTGAAGCCAGTGGGAAACTTTGCCTGCTTGATAGCATCCTCACATATCTGCAGAAAGGGTGAGTTGCTCGACTTGTCGAATGGCCCCACCTTGTGCATGTAGAGTTACTTTTTGCCCTGATACCCCTCATCCTGGAGGCTGTCTTGTTCTTGAACAGGTTTACTTTGACCAAGCTCATTCTATTTTCACTGCATTAGTGGTGCCTTAACTAATTTTGTCCTTTTCTATTTCTGACTGAAGAGGTCATCGGGTCCTGCTCTTCTCTCAGATGACAAGGACGCTGGACATTCTTCAGGATTACATGGAGTATCGAGGTGACGTGGAGGGGATAACAAGATGTCATAAACATGTAACCATCCATGGGAATTGTCATGAAAATAAATGCCACTCCGAGAGTGGATGCAACTATCCTTCGAGGACTTCATGAAATGTTTTTATTTAATATAGTGTCAATGAAAGCTAATCTAAGCTTGTCTGTTCAGGTTATAGTTATGAACGCCTAGATGGGTCTGTCCGAGGCGAAGAGCGGAATCTTGCAGTGAAGAACTTCAGCAGCAATGACATTTTTGTCTTTCTACTCAGTACCAAAGCAGGTAACTGAAACTTTTATTTAGAAGCATCAAGGCAATCGTTGCATGTATAATTACAGTAGATATAAAAACAATTTGCACATGCCAAAGATGGTATTTTTTGCCTTTTTCCGTTAAAAGTGTTTTTTTTTACAGAAATATCTTGTTAAGTGTTCTGTATTCTTTAGAAAATACTTTCAGTTGCTTGAAGCACAGGTAGAGATTTTATTGAGCTCAGATTAACTAAATTAATTTATGCCATGTAATATTTGAGGCAGAAACTGATGTCAGAAGCAGTAAGTTAAATGCATAACAGTTCTTTTAAGATTGTCCTTGAGTGATATTTGAGTATTCAATGGAAACAAAAAGTGACCCTGCCGCATTATGTATACATTTATATACACCAAATGAATGAGGACAAATACTTCTTTGTGTTTAGCTCTGTGAGACTGAAGACTCCTAATTGTTGCAAACAAAGACCACTTCCTCAGATAAATGTGCTTTTTCATTTTCCTGACACATTTGAATTAAAACCAGACTATTCTTTTCATTATACTGAACGTATCATCAGAATTTGCAACAAGTGTTTATTAGGGATGCTAGAAATAAGTAATTGAACCTTTTGTAGTTTTAATTTCCTATTTATTGAATATATAATAATTCAGTGTTGATGAAGCAAAAGTCAAAACCTTTTTGCATCTAGGTGAGAGAGGAAAGAAGAGTGATGACCCAGAGAATAGCACTGTGACAGGATGACTTACAAGTACATATAAGGCCAGCTACTCTTTTTATATGGCATGTGAAAGTAGGCTGAAAGGAACTTAATTTCCTTTCCCAGCCTATAATTGCAGTTTGCGATGTCTGCTTTTATGACTCCATAAATCATTCACATTACAAGTCTGTAAAAGACATAAATGATAAATGGGATACGGTCTTTTGGCCTTTTTAAGACATTTTCTTTGTTTGCAGGAGGGGTTGGGATGAACCTGACGGCTGCTGATTCTGTAATTTTTATGGACAGTGACTTCAACCCTCATAATGACTTGCAAGCTGCTGCACGTTGTCATCGGATTGGACAGAACAGGTACCACCTTCTGTCAAAAATGACTGCCATCATGCATAATTGAACTGTAATGTTTTTCTGAAAAAGTTATGCACTGTGACAGGCCTGTGAAGGTGATCCGCCTACTGGCAAGGGACACAGTGGAGGATATCATGTATACCCGTGCTGTATCTAAGCTGCATCTCACCAACACTGTTATTGAAGAAGGTCGTTTCTCATGTCTGGATCAAGCTCAGTCTACTGCCTCAGGACTGCAGGTTCGTCAACTTGGTCCTCACACAAAACCTCAGGATGTAATGTTTTTTTCCGTGATTCCTACAGTTGCCATTTCATCTGTGTTCACTTTTGTGAAACTGCTCTATTTTGTCCTTGCTCACTCATTACAGCTCAGTGAGATAATGAAGTTTGGGCTGAATAAACTTTTGTCATCGGAGGACAGCTCTGTATGGGATGTTAAACTTGAAAAGATACTTGGTTTGTCACGTGATGGTCTTTGGCTAGAAAATGTTGAAGAATCCACATCATTCAGTGAAGAAGAGGAAGAACATAGCCCTGCAAGTGATGGAAAAAGTATTCTATTTTTTTTTAATTCTAATTCTGTGAAGACACTTTATACCACGTGTATACGTGTGCGTGCGGGCGTGCGTGTGTGCGTGCGTGCCGGTGTGGGTCTCTTTTCCTTTCAGCTTTTCCCTTCAGGAATCGCTAAAGCGAATCAACCTCCTCCATCTAACCCTATTCTCAATATCATCTTCCCTCACATAAACTAATTTCATTCATATCTATCTATCTATCTATCTATCTATCTATCTATCTATCTATCTATCTATCTATCTATCTATCTATCTATCTATCTATCTATCTATCTATCTATCTATACATACATACATACATACATACATACATACATACATACATACATACATACATACATACATACATACATACATACATACATACATACATACATATATACACTATATGGCCAAAAGTATTCGCTCACCTGCCCTGACTCGCATATGAATTTATGTGACATTCAATTCCTAAGCCTTAGGGAATATGACATTGGTCCACCCTTTGCAGCTATAACTTCTTTAACT
>CAAKHD010013764.1:112802-153584 GCA_901007705.1 Fistularia tabacaria | reverse complement strand
CTTCAGGAATCGCTAAAGCGAATCAACCTCCTCCATCTAACCCTATTCTCAATATCATCTTCCCTCACATAAACTAATTTCATGCATATCTATCTATCTATCTAATCTATCTATCTATCTATCTATCTATCTATCTATCTATACATATATATATATATATATATATATATATATATATATATATATATAGATATATACACTATATGGCCAAAAGTATTCGCTCACCTGCCCTGACTCGCATATGAATTTATGTGACATTCAATTCCTAAGCCTTAGGGAATATGACATTGGTCCACCCTTTGCAGCTATAACTTCTTTAACTCCTCTGGGAAGGCTGTCCACAAGGTTCAGAGGTGTGTTTCTGGGAATTTTTGACCATTCTTCCAGAAGCGCATTTGTGAGGTCACACACTGATGTTGGACGAGAAAGCCTGGCTCTCAGTCTCCGCTCAAATTCATCCCAAAGGTGTTCTATTGGGTTGGGGACAAGACTCAATGCAGGCCAGTCAAGTTCATCCACACCGGACTCTGTCATCCATGTCTTTGTGGACCTTGTTTTGGGCACTTGTGCACAGTCATGTTGGAAAAGGAAGGGGCCAGCTCCAAACTGTTCCCAACTGAAGCTCTCAGAGTTCCTTTCACTGGACCTAAGGGGCCAAGCCCAGTTCCCGAAAAACAACCCCACACCACAATCCTCCCTCCACCAAACTTCACAATTGGCACAATGCAGTCAGACAAGTACCGTCCTCCTGGCAACTGCCAAACCCAGACTTGCCAATCAGATTGCCAGATGGAAAAGAGCGATTCTTCCCTCCAGAGAACGTGTCCCCACTGCTCTAGAGTCCAGTGGCGGTGTTCTTTACACCACTGCACCCGACGTTTTGCATTGCGCCTGGTGATGAGTGGCTTGGATGCAGCTGATTGGCTGTGGAGACCCATTCTATGAAGCTCTCTGTTCTTCATCTAATCTGAAGGCCACGTGAAGTTTGCTTCCATGTTCTTATGCCATAGCTGAGAGTTGAGTGTGGAGGATTTAGGAGCAAGGAAATTTCAGATTTGTTGCATAGGTGCCATCACAGTTCCACGCTGGAATTCACTGAGCTCTTGAGAGCGACCCATTCTTTCACAAATGTTTGTAAAAACAGTTGTGCCTTAGTGCTCGACTTTATACACCTGGGGCTGTGGGAGTGATTGGAACACCTGATTCTGATTATTTGGATGGGTGAGCAAATACTTTTGGCCATACCGTGTGTGTGTGTGTGTGTGTGTGTGTGTGTGTGTGTGTATTTATTTATTTCTTTGTCTTCCCTTTCATTAGAACTTGGGTTAGTACTTACTTCATCCTGTCCTTCAGACCACATGTACTACTTTGAGGGAAAGGACTACAGTAAAGAACCTAGCTCGGAGGACCAAAAGAGCTTTGATCACTTGCTGGAGGAGCAGCTGACAGAATTCCAAAGACCAGACGGAGAGGGAAGAGCTCTTCGAAACAAAAGTGTGGTAAGGTGTCCCCGCATGGCTCATATCCAAAATGACGGATGGATAAATATTTCTCAACTTGACCACATTTGAAATAATTGAAAAAACTTACCCTGCCTGGAAGCAGGAAACACCTGCTCATTCTGTATATGTTTGTGAAAATATTAAGAGCCCCGAAAGTTATGCAATATGTTTTGTCAATTATCATACACAGTGATCTGTCCTTGTCGAAAACCATTACAATTAGAGCTGGAGCTTTTTTTCACTCATTCATTCATTCATTTCAATTTGTTTCTTCCATGATGATGCTCAATTATACAATGTAGTTTGACGCAGAAATTCATAATATTTCAGTTATTAGTATTTCAGGAAAGGATCAGTAAGAAGAATACAATTCTTATTTTTGTCTGCCCACAACTTGAATGCAAAGAATTTTAGATGGTCTGTCAATTACGGTAAATACAACAACATAAAGCTAAAATAACCCATGAACGTAAATTCACTATTTTTACTAGCACATAAAAAAATTTAATATCCACTTAAGTTTCAAGTACAAACTGTCTCAGATTTCTCTCTTTATATATTTTTTTAAGCTGAAAAATATTTGAATAGCCCTTGAAATGATTGTGTTCAGAATTCCAAAATTCAGAAATACACATTTGTTTAAATGTGGTTCGTGCAACTTGATGCCTCCAACCTTTCACAGACATCCAGATCAGATTTTCCAGGAAAGTGAGCTACAAATACAGCTCAACTAATTTAAGGTTGAGTCAAAACAATTTAATATTGGCCAAGTCTGCTGCAGTTAAGTTAGCTTAGAAGAAATTAGATGAAAACTTTATGTAAAGTGTATGCTGCCAAAGATTTACCGAACATTTTAAAAGGAGGGACAATCCTTTGTATTTCAGATTCCTCAAGCCCTTGGCCTCCCAACAAGGAAAAGAAAATCTCTTACTGAAGCTGAATTACAAATTAGGCGGCAGAAGAGGGAGGAAGCAGCTGCCAAGAGAGCAAAAATCCAGGAAGACCTGAAGATGAAGCAGCAAGAGCAGAAGTACAAGAAAAAGTAAAGATTTCAAGATACCTCATTTTCTTTTTTGTGCAACCATTTAATAATTACCTATTTTTTTAAATTATGTTTTATGGTTTATGGTGCAGAATGGCCTGGTGGGAATCCTCAGGCTACAGATCATTGTGTCTCAAGGCCACAGACAGTGAAGATGACGAAGAGGAGGATGACAGCAGTGTATGTTCCACTGACTGCGAGAGCACAGCTATCCAGTATGTTCTGGGAGATGTTACTCATCCTCATGCTGCACCAGGAGATGCTATAATTGTCCACTGTGTTGGTATGGCTCCTTTATTTGCCGTTTATCAATACTGTGTCAATACACATACAGCACCCTAATTTGATGAAAATGTATGATATTCAGAAAATACCTCAGTACAGATTCTACCACATGATTAGCTCTCATGATTAGTCCTGATATTTGTGTAGATGACTCAGGCAGATGGGGCCGAGGAGGATTGTTCACAGCTCTAGAGGTGAGATCAGATGAACCTCGACGGCAGTATGAGTTGGCGGGAAAAATGAAAGGTAGAATTATGAGTTATAAAAAGAAGTAAGATTCATGCTTTGTGAATTTTGCGATTTGTGTTTGTTGAAAGTGAAACGTAATTGTTTCAGACTTGGACCTTGGAAGTGTGCTGCTATTTCCTATTGATGACAAACAGTCAAGGCAGGATGGGCGGGATCAGGTCGGTTTGTTGATGCTACTTTGCACAGGCAATGAATCTTGCAAATAATGGAGGGGTGGCAGGTGATAATTTCATTGTCCCTCCTCTTACCACAGTTGGCCCTTATAGTAGCACAACAGAGAGACAGAGCCAACAATTTGTCCAAGATCTTTCTTACAGCACTAGACGAGGGTCTGAAGAAGATTTATGCTGCAGCCAAAAGAAACAAGGGTATGTTTGTGTATTTTCGAGAAAATGTCATTGGATGTGAATGAAGCGATTGTGCTTTCATCAGCAGCAAATGAAAATGGAACACACCCATGAATTCGTAAAAAAAATTGGACACTTGTTGATGGGGAAGTATCCTCATATGTCCAGTCTATATTGTAACGCCTTTGTTCATCCCATGGCTTACATTTTATAATACTTTTATGATTATTATCACATTTTTATCAGGTTTATATCACTCATTTAAAACAATCCAGAGCAGCTGCGGTTGCAAGCCTGCTTGACAGCTACCTAATTTTAATTGCTGGCATTGTCACTAATCACTCACAGCCATTTTTCCATTGAATGCAATGTAGTTGGCTTGATCCGTTTTGGTGTCCATATTGATAATGCTCCCAGTTCTTGCTGATGGAAAGTGTTCCAATACCAAAATGATCCACTTGGTGGAGTATATCTCCTTTTGTTTTATGAGCACATTCTGCCCCATTCTAAGTCTCATTGTTTCACTTTTTTTCACTCTGTTGTCCTGAGTTGCCTTCTTTAGGTTAATTTAATGGGGGTCATCGTGAAACAGGCATTACACCAGTGCTGTATCTTATTCCTGTTTAGAAACCTCCTTGGTCTTCATGAGCTTGTTTGGTGATAATTTCTCCTGGCAGTAGGAGCACGCTCACTACCAAAAATTTAAATCTTCAGAGTAAAGTATGCAATTGTCCTCTTTGTACCACAGCAAGCAACAACAACTCTTTGGCCTTTGTCAAATTCTCTAACAGTCTCCGGGTTGTTTCTGAAACAGGTAATCTGATATGCACTGGCAGCATGTCAGATCATCGGTTTATCTGTTAGGCAAGGCACAGGAAACAATAACTGATCTGAGTGAACCATGATTTGTGCATCTCAAATCCAACTTCAAGCCTTTCATGATGGATTATTTGAGTATGATCTCAATATCTATGGCAAATTCATCTAACTTTACAATTTAGATAAAGATGTACATTGGTCTTGCAATCAGTCAGACTCCATTCGAGTGACTGTGAGGCTTTTAGGCAGCCAGTTATCATAAGGATTGGATTAATACCCAATTGGGTATCTGCGTCTTTGTTTTGGATGAAATTTAAATCTGAATAAAAATAATTAAAATGGTTAAGCATGTTTGATAACAATTGACAATTTTAAGAACACCACATAAATTGTCAACTCTTGGTTGACAAGTAAAAAATGTACAAAATTCCGGGGGCAACCACTGCTCACTTGATAATAAACAGGTTGTTTTTTCCATTTGTCGAAAGGCTACCAATTAAGCCAGGACAAAAAAGCCCACTGAAAGTACAAACGAATGTCTCAAAATATGAATTTATTTCTGATAACTGTACATTTTTAAAGTTAGAAGGTCCACGTCAGAAAGTAAGGTGGAAGCATGGTAGACATGACTGATGAGATATGCCGAACTTGTGGTGCGCCATGTCAGTTGAGTCACTTGAGATGCACAGACAACACACTGCACAATGCTCTATTCTTTTAAAGGGATGAAGGACATGAGCTGATCAAATATATGATGAGAAAGTCTTGCTTCTAACTGTTAGTCTGTGTTTACCTGGATTTGAGGAAAGTTTAAAAATAGAATAAGGAGGTAGTCTACCCTGTATTTACATCCATTCCCTCCTTACAGCAAATGTACACCTTCCACGCATCGGCCATGCCACAAAAGGTTTCAACTGGTATGGAACAGAGAGGCTCATAAGGAAACAGCTGGCTTCCAGGGGCATCCCAACATATATGTATCTTGTGACATATTTTTTTATGACATGTTGAAATGCAAAGCGACATTTTTTGGAATCAGCACATTTGAGACTCAGTCATTTTCTCTTAACCTGAATAACAGATACTATCACAGGAGATCTACGAAGAATGCAGCACATCCTCAGACAACCTGTTCAACATCAACATCCTCCCCTCAACCACAGTTTCTCGATTTACGTACGGTGATTGATGATGAAGAAACCCCAGGCCCTTCAATTGTTCACCAGAGTGGAGGCCATGCAGATCTTCCAGGTTTCATGAAGGGAGTCTCTGTGTTTTTCTACAACTTGACTTTATCAGAGAGGAAAAAGTTGGCCCGCTACCTTATCTCATATCCTTTTATTTGGTGTGTGAGAAGTTATGTCTTACTATTACTTTGTCTTTAGTTCTCAGGATTGCCTGTAAAAAAATTATAAATCGTTTTGATAAGTCACTGCTGACCAGGACAAGATAACTGCTTGTCATTGTTCACATTCTTGTATTTACACCTATAACAGCTTGTTAGAAGTGTGCAATGTGTGAGTGCGTGTGAGGGGGAGTGTCTAAAGCCTCTTGAAACCATTGTGGGAAAAAGTAAAAAGAGTTTTAGTTTGTCTGTCATTGCATACGTTTCATGGCTCCTTAGCTATTGCTCACTTATGATGGAGACGAAGAGGAAGTCATGAGTCAGGAAGTCACCCACATCATTGCAGATGTTGAGAACAACATCCACTCTCAGGTTAGAAATTTAGCTGAAAGAAATCCGACTCCTGTGTCATCTTCTTTCCTTGCAGTACAGAAGGTATTACTGATAAGCTATGATACAGGCTGTCAGAAATAAGTAAGAATATAATCGCTTAGTAGAGGCCATCATTTTTCTCATCTTGTGAGCATATTTATAATTGGAAACTGATAATTTGTTTTCTGTCTAATGCAGGAACTGCAGGAAATGGTTAGTCGATACAATCAGGCTGTCCCTGTTCAGAAGGCCTGGTTAGAGTCCTGCTTCTCTAAACAACGTAAAGTCAACCCTTCACTGTTCATACATCAGCTCAAATGAAAATGAAATGTGTGTTTGAAATAAATTATTTTTATCTTGGGCGTGCCTGACACTTCAAACATAGTCTGGATTTCTTTTAATAATAAAAGAACTGCTACTGTAATTAAATGCAACTCTTGCTGGTGTGTTTTGTGACCTTCATTTTCTTGGTAATCAGTTCAAATCACTAACAAATCATATTTTATTTATTTAGTGCCATTTCACAATGAAGTTGTTGAGTGACACTTAACGTGTTGAGTAGACAGTATAAAACAGACTCTTCAAGACAGGGTGCAGAGACAGGCCTGATCAAACACTCCACCAACTAGGTCAGTGCTGATGGGCCTCTGAGGCTCCTCCAAAGTTGGCCTCATACCTTTGTTTCTGTTAATTTTTTCTTCAGTTGGAAGTGAACACTCAGCTAGGAAAAATTGTCATTGTTGAATTAAAATTTAATCCTAATAAAACAAACAAACAATTAAATAATAATGAAATTGACAACACAGTAATGTTATCAGTTTTGTAAATAGTTATTTTGAGGGTAGGAATAGGTGGTTGCTAGGAGGGCTGATGTGCCTTTCTCTGGCCTATTTCTTATACCAGTTTTAAATATATTTAGGGGTGGAATATGACTATACTGGGTTACATCAACATTATACATGTCATCATAGTGGTAAATATAAAATGTATTATCTTGTTGACATGCTCCATATCTGATTATCATTCTGTAATGTGTATTCTTTTTCAGCTCATTCTTATTTATATTGCTCCAAATCACAACAAAACTTACTGGAGCCACTTTTCATAGAGCAGGTACTCTATACAAACATAAATACTCTTCAGTGTTATTTACCGAGACCCAGCAGTTCCCTCATGAGCAAACAGTGACATCGGCAAGGAAAAGCATTTAAGAGCAAAACACTTTGAAGAGAACCTGATTCGTGATGAGCGACCATCTGCCTCTACTGACTGGGGGAGTGCAGAGTAAAATGCATTTTTCACATGAAGATACAACTGTGTTAAGAATGAAAGAGATGCCATAAAAATCATTACAGTAATGGCTTGTTACTAATAATAGTGACGGTGGTGACTAACCATAATAATTCAAACTAATAACAAGACTAATGATGCTAGCTGACGCAGTGGTTGATGAGCGAGATCATGCAGGCAGAAATTTGGCCAACTCTGCAGCTAGTTAAACTTCGAGAGCAAAATTGTCAGACACATATTGATAAATTGACATTGTAATGTAAAACACATTCCTTCAACAATCACCAATATGATAGAAGTATTCAATAATAGAATGCGTGGGGGGGAGTTGCAACTACGAATCTGTCCTGGCGATGCCCTGCCCTCCCCTAATGCCCTAATGCCTGCCGGGATTGGCTCCAGTTTCCTGTCCCCCTCCCCGCTGGGTCCCAAGTATAGGATAAGCAATTTCAATGGGAAAAGCAGTCTTTGAAACGACATGTTATTGCATCGTAAGAATCATGTTCGTTGCAGATGCAACAAGTGAATGGGGGCATGTTGAAATGTGTCCCCCAGGTGCAGCGTGATGTCCTCACAAGATGAGAAACCCGGGGTACACACACACACACACACACACACACAAACAATCAGGCAGAATCTGGGTGGCGCCCACGAGTGGGAGGGGCCGAGTGGTAGTGTACGTCAGCGAGCGAGCTCGTGTCTGTGAGCTGTCACCCACCGAGGCGGAAAGTTTTTCTCTGTTATTGTTATTATAACTACTATTATTTTATCATTATTCCTATCACTGTTACTTTTTCTAGCCTTTTTTTTTTTTTAAAAAAAAAAAAGGATTTTGACGGACAGCTTATCGACTCACAGGAGAGGAGCCCGAGTCACCGGGCGGGGACTCGGAGCCAAAGCAACGACGGTATGTGAGGTCGTGAAAGTGACATTTTAATTCGGCGGACTGTGCGACTCTGTGAGGGACGGCGGTGTGTTTGTGTGAGTGAGCGCCACCAACACCGTGCGTTAGTTCCTTGACAGTTTTATTTCCGGTAACAAATAGTCTGCCGGTTTAACGCCGTAGAAACTGCGCCGTCTTACTTGGCCTGTAAAGTGCTTGGGTGTCACGTCTGTAAAGTATTTGTTTCAAAGTGCTGAAGATACCCCGGTGTTTTAAAGCCGCTTGGACAGTATAAATATCTCTTAAACACAGTGAGGGTCGAGGGTGCGCTCGCAGGAAAAAAGCGGGGTGTTGTCTCAGAAAGTCACTCAAAATGACGGTCGTTAGAGATGAAAGAAATCAACAGTATTTTCCCAGTTGTATTTGAAGATATCAAAGTAAAATACCGTATTGGAGAGCCTGTTTGATCGATGCTTCGTCTATTCTTTTACTGATGTCACTGAAGTATTATCAAGTTTCCATCTATATCTCTTTCGCTTTTTTTTCCCCCCTTTCTTTGTCGGGGGCATCATGTCGTTGCTGTCTTTTTTTTCAGCAAAGCAAAAAGTCCCGTGTGTGGGAGTCAATTTGTCATGAACCAAATGTGCCGTCGCGCAAATTAAAGCTCACCAACACTGCCGGAAATGACAACAAAGATCAAAAAAGTGGTAACAAGAAAAATTATGCGCATGTCCTTGGAATCGGATGTCCATCTGTCTTGTTTTCAATTGTCAATGATTTAAAAGAAAACTTGTGGTTAACATAATTTCATCTGCAGCTTAAGCCAGACACACATGGATGACAGGAGGGAGATGCCATATGATGCTACCAGCTTCAATACACTCTTGGTGAGCCTGACCACCACAGTGCCTCAACAAACACAATAATGTTATGGAATGGGATTTCAGTGATGTTACAGTGTGTCTGCCACATTCAATGCGATTGCAGTAATGTGTGATGCCGTAATATAGAGGAATAACGACCCTTTTTCTCTTTCCTTAGTCAGGTCAGTTTGATAGGAAGGGGCCTTAGCAGTTTGTACAACACACCTGAAGAGGACGATGAAAACATGAGCGTCAAGACACGAGAAGCCGCTTCCCTCCACAAAGCTGATTCCATGTCGCTCCAGGACACCCCCAGCTCCCCTCCAGAGCAGAATGCCTTCCCTGACGACTCCTTGCTCAGCAGACTGAAGCCGGACCGAATGGATGGCCACAAGCCAGATCCTCTCCTCCCATCTGGTCTGAGCTTCTGCTCCTATCAGCCTCCCGAAAGTATGCCAACTGCTTACATCCATCCCACACCATTCCCAAGCCGGGCTGACAGCACTTGGCTCCACCCAAGCTTTGCCAGCAGCTGGTCTGGGTATCCCAACAGCTTGCCCTCCTGCCTGAACCCTGATGAGGCCTCCAGCTGCTGTGGGGAGAGCTGCCTCTCCAAGTCTATGTCCCTCCCCAGCAGAGACAGTCCCAGTCTGAGCCACCTGGAACAGCCGCTGTCTCTGCATTCCAACCCACCAACCCGCTATCACTCCTTGTCTCCATACGCATGCTCACCACAGGGAGTCGCCTGCTGTGCTCAGTGCCCACCTGAGGCCTTCAACAGGGGGCCTGTGGCAAACAAAGCCCCATGGCCTCAGTATCGCCCCGCTCACAGTCCCTACTGTAAGTATTAACATCATATTAAAGCCTTCATTGCTCCTCCTCCTCATGATTCTCTGTTTTTTTTTACTGCTCAGACCCAGGTGACTACCACAGACTTCCTGGAGCTGGAGTCATTGAGATGTAAGTTGTTCTTTGTTTCTATACACACACACACACACACACACACACACACACACACACACACACACACACACACACACACACACACACACACACACACACACACACACACACACACACACACACACACACACACACACAAATATATTTTTTATTTATTGAGTACTAACATGTTCATATTCTTCTGCAGCGGCCACAGTGTCCCGGCTCAAGTAAAGCACACTCCTTACAGCACACCACTCTCTTTGGAGCAGAGTAAGTTTCCAAAAGCAGATCTGCGTATAATCAGCTGCTCATCCCTTAATTACCCATTCACTATTTATTGATTGCAATAGGAAAGGTCTTCGTCACGTATGAAGCAGATAACGACAAGCATGTCAATGGGATCATTAACTTCGTTGCTCTTCTGCGCCACAACGGCTTTGATACTCATGTATGTCAGTGTTTTCTCTGTCATTTTCACTGCTTCATAGACACTTTTACACAGGACATTGGATACGTACTTAATAAACCCTTTTATTGGTTTCAGATTGACATTTTTGAGCAGCAGTTCAGTAGCATAAGCAAAATTGACTTCATGGAGCGCTACCTCAGTGAGGTAAAAGCACTGTCACTTATGACCCTCAGTTCTTAGTAAGTGCTGGGAAATACAGGATCCAGTACTTGAAGGCAACTTTCATAATAAAGTGAATGCATTTCTGTGAATACAACCATTTTTGTCTCACTGTTTTACAAACAACACAATACACAATAATAAAGTGGTAATTGATATTCTCTCCATCAGAAAGAATATCTGATCATCATCATCATCAGCCCTAAGTACTTCGAGACAGTAGCAACTTCTAATGTTGGCCTGGAGAACGATGAGAGGACCTGCAACACTGTCTATATACACAAACAGGTTCACAATCTTTACATTCACTTATATTCACACAGATATTTCCTGTTATTGACTATAGGTGGTGATTTTGTTTTCTTCTTGTGTGATTACCAGCTCCAGAATGAATTTATCCAGAATGGAAGCAAGAATTTCAGGTTTATTCCCATTTTGTTCCCCGGGGCTAAAAAGGTATTATTCAACCTGAGAGCAAAGTTGTTAAAGATGTCACGTGTTTCTATATTTACGTTACAAATTACACAGCATTTATGAACACAGATGCAACATCTTAGCAGTCTCATAATGTCCTTTTTCCGTGTGTGTGTTTTTGTTGTCAGTGTCATGTGCCAAACTGGCTTCAAAACACGCACATTTATGCGTGGCCACGTGATCGTGATGACATCCTCCGGCGGTTGATGCGAGTGGAAAAGTACAATCCACCTCCTATTGGGGAACTGCCTACCATCGTTTCCATCCCACTATAGACGAGAATTGTCTAGACTGGGCCGCTTCTAACGAACTACTGTCATATCATATATATTTTTTATTTTGTTATAGCAATTGTTCAGATTTTAGAGCGCTGTGGTACTTAGGTGCCGCACATTAATGTTTTTCTTTCTATATTTTTGTGCCAGCATTAATGTGAAGTGACAGCCTTGATATTGTGGCTTCAAACTTGATAATTAGTTTAAATGTCTACAACAATGCGCGCAATGTTTACAGTTGATTTGATTTGATTTTACAGTCTTATCGGGTTCTGCCTCTTTTATTCTTCTGAAAAGTGACTCAGGTTTTGTGTAAAGACATTGATGCATAGCGACAGAATATATATTATGTGAGAAAGGGACCAAAGGACCTTTATCATGTGGTGAAAGTAATGATAGAAATTGTCTTGTAGGGCTGGTTAAAATATGTAAAGAAAAATATCTCACATATATTGATAATAAATTGTCAATTAAAAGCTGTTGTTTAGATATTGATGTATACATCTGCTTTTGTCCAGATAATTGCAGAAAGCTATTCTAGGTCATTTTAGGGGAATTCTCTTGTTGATATTAAGATATTCCTGTATGATCAACTTTGTCTTTACATAGTTTAAAAGCAGGCCAACTTTTCAAGCAATCTAGCAATACATTTTTAATTTTATCTTGCCAATTATCCTTATGTGGATATGCTAACCAATCCACAAAATAATATATTGTAGCCTCTTCTCATTGCCCAGCCCAGCTGTCCTGGTTGTCTCATCAGTTATTTCTGACAGCTGTAGCTCATTATAGTAGAGATGGAAAGAAAATGAATGCTATACACTCTAATTTTATTTGAGTCCTTAATGGATGATACACCAATGTAATACACATCAGGTATTGCTTTGTGTGGCACTAGACTTTTGCATTTTCTATGTCAACTCAGACATTATAGTGCAGTTACTTTGGTACCGAATTTACAATCATGATATTTTCCATGTATGCCAGACGCTGTGGCATGTGTGTGTGTAACAGCCGTTGTTTTGGTTTTTTTTTGTAACTCAGCAGTAATTTTAGGGCCATTCAATGAAAAAAAACATCATAAAAATACCTTTTGGCTGCAATGGCCTATTTGAACGTTTGATTTGCAGGACAAACCTGTTGTTTTATGGACATGAACACAGCCCATTAACCTTGAGCCATGCTCAACGTTAAACCACAGACAAGTCGAGACCTGAGACTGCTTTGCCTGCAGGCCTGTAGGAATACTTCAAATAGTGAGCTGCATTTTTCCCCTCACAAAGGAGTCGAGAGAATGTGATGGTTTTAGGTGTGTTACGTGATCAATGAGATTTACTGACGTGCTACTTGTCAAACATGCAGCTGAGCTGCTCATCAGAGGAGAATCTTAGACAGGATGTTGTTTGAAAAGAAGTTGCTGATATAGCTGCCTGCTGAGCTCCCTGTATCTCAAGAGATCTCCACATTCAAACTCATATGGGTCACTGCAAGCAGTTTGTGGTAACAGTCATAACGCATGACACATTTTAAGAAAAAGTGTGTGTGCTGAACATTTGAAGAGATTATTCCTTAATTGATGGCAGGTCTTAAACCCAAATGTGGTTTAATGGTTTTATTTTCACAAGAGGTAACACTGCAGATGTTCATACAGACATCATAAAAAATCTGAATACAGTGTTTCATTTATTCATCCATATATTGAAAAGTACATGAAATAATATTAATTTTAATAACATAACAAAAAGACAATTGACATTTGTAATAAAAGTGGATTACAAAGTGACATTTTATGTAAATAAATCTTAAGAATTAGGGAACAGAAACAGAAATTAGGCAATATTTCAATTTTACTGTATGTAAAAACACTGAAGTGCTATTTGTTCAAAGCTACAAAATACACTTAAAAAGCAGGAAGTGTTTCTTTTCATTTCCTTCAAGGAAAAGTACTATAAAATAAGTTACAGTACAGTGAATTTGTCCAAACTGACTTTTGTTCCCATCTTCCAGCTTTTTCTAAGCACAAACTGAAGTAATTCGTACAGGAATAAAGAGATACGTTTCCTTATGTCAGGCTTCTTCCCCCAGAAAAGGAAATGAACAGCCGCGCTGATGTCGGTTACTGTGCCGCTGTCAATGTGTTATTACCGCACACCTTCTAATCTTCCACAATATCTTGTCCTGCCATGTCCTGCTTGAAACAGCTTTGTACTTCATGAGTTCAAAAATTTTGACAAATACTTCATCTTAAGGTCAAATAATACAAGGTGAGTGCTCAGACGTCATCAGCCGGCAAAGGAGGTATGTTGAACCTTGGTCTTGTAAAAAAAGCCATCTTCTCTCTGCAAACAAACAGTTCATTTTCACTCAATTCCAGATAGATCTGGCAAACTGAAAGCCTGTTGTTGATCAAAACAGCAAACAATAATATAAAAAAAAAAAGCATATTTGATACAAATAATATCCAAGTTATTTTCTCTTGAGTAGGTTTGAAAGGGCATTGTATTTTAGTAATGTTTAAAAATGGCTATTACATTAAATTACTGATTTATACATTGTTTAAATGCACCACCAGCAAGCTGTGTGAATCTGTTTTTCTGACATCACAACTGATTTCTTAAAAGAAATTAGTTGTGTGTTATTTTGTGTGACATCGAGCCGTACATATTTTCATGGGACCCATGGCGTAGCCTGACGAGCCCCCACAGAGGGGAATGTTGCATTCTGGGTTAAATGCTGTGGAAAATGTGACCAGAGATGCTTGAGTGTCTTCACAGCATCATTCAGGTATGCATACATACACAAACATACCACCAACATAACTGCCATGCCCCTACAGGGGAGTTGTTACCTTGGCAAAGAGGTGATGGGCTATAGAAGTGTTAGAGCAAGTTTGTGCCGGTCTGTTTCTAACAAGTTTGTCAAAAACAGTCTCTCGGTCATTTGGGAGCACAACTATAAATACAAATTATTTCAAAAGAGTTATTCTGATATTGGGCTGCCAATAGTGAGTCAATGTCGTCCAACCACAACCCATCCTACGTACTTGATTTATTGGTGTGATTTTATCAATTGTCACATTTATAGATTTGTAATTTTTTTTTGAGCTGAAAATGCAGTTCAGGAGCCGAGTATGCATCAAACGTCATTCATTTGTCTCCCACACACACACACACACACACACGCGCGCACGCGCACACACGCGCACACACTTCTTGTTGTGGTATGTCTAAACACATAGAAGTAATTTTTTTTACTAGAAACCCGTGAGCAGTAGTCGCCATTTTTGCAAACTGGGATGTTGATTTCTGATTTTCTTCCCCCAAAAAATAGATCACAAATATTTAACACACCTTAAAACCTCTTTTTTATTAGTCAAATCGAAGGCTTGAGCATAAGATTATCTATTCATCTTGAACTAATTTCATTTTTTATAATGTGACTTAAGAAGATTCTCATTTAATATTTGAGTTGGATTGGCTTCCTGGCAGTCAGGCTCAGATATTTTTCTTTTCATAGTTTTGTGTATTCAACCTAATGACTCAGAGATAATTAGAGCATGATTTATCAAGACCTTTCCAGGCTGCCAAGTAAAAACTCTGAATTGGACCTCTTGCAGGTTGTGGAAGAATGCTGATGAGTTGTCTAAACATGCATTTCTCCTTCGGAGCACGTGCCGCATTCACATGCTACAGTAAGCTGGAAGCGTGTGAATGCAGTAAGCTCCCTATGTGACGGAGGGGCTTTTTGAGAGCTTTTGAGCAGGACATCACCTGAATGTTGTCACGGGCAGGGGCTCCTTCTGGCTCTGCCCCCTCATCTGCAGAACCTCTTTGGAAGCCTTCCTCAGCCTCCTCTCTGCCGCCTCCTCCTGCCGCTGCTCCTGCTTGCTCTGGCTCGCCTGCATGACAAAGCGAGTCTCCATGATTGACGCCTTTGATGACCGACCAAGTGGAGAGGTGCCTTGTAAAGCAGCGCAGGTGCTGCAGCCGCCGTCCCACCTGTCTCTGCGCCTCTCTCAGCAGGCAGTGGAAGCGTTCGTCTCTCAGGGCCCAGTGGGGGAGCTCGCTAGCCTCACTGGCTTGCGGTTCCTCTAGTCGTAGCTTTAGCTCCCTCAATGCGCTCAGCTCCTCCATCAGCTGCCTCTGACGGGTCCTGCAGGCCTGAAGATCCAGCTCCAGGTCCAGGGAGGTGCGAGTGGGCTGCTCGGCCAGGGAAGAACGGTACGACTGCTGCTCACACGCATAAAATACACTTCAGACACACAGGATAGAAAAGCACCAAATGTGGCCTGCGGGGAGGCCGAACCTGCTTGTAGCGTAGCGTTCTTCTCTCCAATGTGTTTCTGACAAAAGGAGATTTCTTTGGTAAAGTTGAGCTGTCGCTGTCGCTGCGATACAACTGAGAGAACAAGAATGGCAAAGACTTTATAAGCAGGACTTTCGCACGAGGAGTTGTGAACCCTTCTATTCTATTCTAACCCTTCTATTTAAAATATGCACAGTCTCACCCGGCAGACGTATTGACTGCGGGCACCAGGAGAAAAAGTCTGGGAACGAACAATGGTGCTACCGCGCATGAAAGGGGAGGCATGACCCCAGCGGCCACCCCTCTCCTTGGGCCGGACCCGCACTGGCTCTGTGAACGGGCCCTCTGTCATGGTGGCCTTCTCCACCTACAATAGATGACACACACACTGATGGAACTGGCTGAAGGCTCATGAGTGCGCAGCAGCCACCGCGGCAGACTCTTTACCTTCACCATGGAGAGCTTGCTCGCATTCTGCTCAGAGCGCCCTCCGGGGGTGCCACAGACACTCTCTGCACAGAGGGTCTCGGAGCAGGCGGCCGTGCAGGCAGTGCTGTTGCTACAGCCGCTGTCCACCGACTCGGCCTGCCAGCTCCTGCAAAAGCGCACAGCTGTTTGGTCACTTGGCCACTGTTGGGTAAATAACGAGGACGTAAATAACCGCACCTCTCTGATGCAACCTCTCCCGGCTCGTCCCTCTTCTGCAGTCTCTGGAGCGCCACTTCGACATCCTGTTCCTCTGTTTGAGTGGGGTTTCGTGACAGTAGAGAGTCCTGGGAGGTCATGCAGCGAAGACAGATGAGGACTATAAGAGGACATTCTCCAAAGTGTATGTATTTATGCCGTTAACTGGTTGAGAGCGTGTCAGTGTTTCAATCCCCATCAAATGTGTATTTACCGTGGCTCTGGCTCGCAGCTCGTCCTCCTGGCCCTCGAGCTGTCTGCGAGGGTTGAAGGTCTTGTGTTCAGGCCTCTGCAACTCCGGCCCGTTAAACATCTGGATTCGCAGGCAGTGATAAACCATCTCAATGCCCCCCTCACAGTCTGCCAGGCTTACCTGGGCTCTGCCCTGGAGTTGTGTACGCACACACACACACACACACACACACACACACACACACACACACACACGACACAGTCATACAGTAACACACACACACAGTCACCTTCTGAAATGATCAGTGGCCTGTTTAGTGCTCAGCCTCCCAGACCCACCAGTAGCTCTTCCTGAGCCTGCGGTCCCAGCGTGCAGACAGACAGCTGCAGCGCGCACACCGCCAACGCGTTTGCAGGGACGGGAACGCGGAAGCATTCGTTGAAGCTCATGTGCGTCTGCGGCTCCAGTGCTGTGCAGCAGTAAAAGGCGCAGGCCCTACCTGCATCCAGAGGAATGAGGTGCACCTTCACGTATCTGGAAATTAGCAGATTAATGTTCAGGCTTTGAGGCAAGTCAAGTTAATGTTTGCCTATCTTGATTTGAAATTTAAAATCAAGACACAATTAACAAGTAAATGTTTTTTGTTCAAGAAAAACAAAGTATTTTCATTGTTGACTATGTAAAATGCTCGGGTTCAAAACTGATACTACCATTAAAACAGTGTAAACTCCGACAGTGTTTAAATGGCAGTTATATTTATAAGAAAAGAGTGTATCATGATTCATTCTTTTCCAGTTCATTTTGCTTTTCCTCTCATTTTCTCTTCGTGTTTTCCACTGGAAAATGCATTTTCAGGTTTTCCAGTACGTTTGAGAACACTGTGTGAGTGAGCTTATAATGGTTACATATAACGGCTTACAACGGTTACATAATATTGACAAAATGAGTGTCTTTGCACTGCTATGACAGGGGTTCATGATCTTTAAAACACTTAAATTGCAATGCAAAAGATATCCAGTGAGTAATTCAAAATGTTAATATTTCCAACATAATGTCCGATAGAGATTTTAAATTTAGGTTTTAGAAAAAGAAACATTTTTTAACTCTTCTTGACGAGTAGTTACACACTGGATTGGTTTAAAACACTTTGATTACAGACTTAATATGAAGGCATTATAGTGATTGAATTCTCAATGCATAAAATTCTTTTTTGGGATCTGGAGGAATAATAAATGCTGATGACATGTTTTCAAATGACTGACAAGGATTGCTGTAAAAACAATGTAATATTTCAAGGACACTCACACTTTGTATCCGTCCTTCACTGTGGACCGTCTGAGATTCTTGAGCTGCAGCAGATGAAGACGCAAAGACTGAGAACTGGACTCCCAGCTGCACAGAGAAATTTTATGTCAAGCCAGATTTTATTTCTATTGCACTAGATTGCAACGCAGTCATCGCATAACACTTGACATGCAGAGCAGATAACTCTTTAAAATTATAATGAAATTAATAGGGATATAAAGCAGTTATGACAATGACACTTGCACGCATTCAACTCTACTCACAGCAGTCCCAGCTGGATCTGAGTGGGCTCACTCCCACAAGTCAATTCTTTCATGTATAGAATCTCCTCAGGCTCCTCCGCTCTGTAAGTAAGATGATAATACACCAAATAAATGACCTTCTTTATATGCCACCACTCAGCTCGGATATTTTCGACCTGGGTTACTTTTTCGATATTATAACCCCGCATTTACCGTATGCTGCCACTAAGAGGTGCAGGCATTCTTGTTCGACACTGATAATGTTGGACTTGTCTAAATTGCTACTTAAGATATGAAATTGTTAAAATATAATGAATTGGACATAGCATTACTGACGTGATTTACTAATTTGTATTTATCATTCGAAACATGTTTTGTTTACAATTTCCGGATACTTCCTGAGTCATGCTACATTTCTGCTAATTTTTAGGAACTTTCTTGTAGATATTCAGGTACAGTCTTCATAACTTTTAAGTTACGGTTTCAAAGGTGATTGATATCCAATATACTCCTCAATTGAATTTACTTCACAAGATTGATTTGCAAATCAGGAAGAAAAACAAACAAACAACAATTTCTAATTTACAATTCAACAAAGTAAGGAAATGTAAATCCTGCTGTTCCCGTCTCTCAGATTTATTATTAATGACTGTTTCTTCACCTATTGGATGCAGTGGCTAACTTGGCATGACAGATTACCTGGCCCCCCATCCACCCTCACCTTCTGCCCCAGGCCTCGAAGACGCCACTGTCTGTAGCCAGAGCATCCTCAGAAACACCCGCAGAGACTCTTCTGGCCCTCCTTCCGCTTCTATTGGCGCTGTTTCCCCTCAGAGTGACCCCTGCAGATGAAAGCACATCCAATTAATTCCCCATGTTATAGTTGCTCAGCGTTCTTTGTGCAACAGTGTCGGAGCCGTCAATTGCCTGTGGAGTTAAATGTCCCCTGAATGCAGCCATCTCTGAGAGTCTTGCTGTCAGCTTGGTGTGGAGCAGCAGGGCTTAGTGTCTCTTCGTTGCTCGGAATGGCACCGTGGGACTGCGATTGGGCCCGCAGGCCCTCCAACAGTCCACGGCTAGCCTGCTCCATGTATTCCTCTGTCATCTGGGTGAGGGGGCAGTCCTGAGGGGCAGAGTGGTAGGGGGTGTCCATGGGAGAGCTAGGTGGCGATAGGGAGGAGAGAGATGAGCGGGAGGATAGGGATGCCAGGGACTGAGGGGTATCGTGGGATCTTTTGGTTTTGTTCTGAGTGAGGGGCTCTGAAGTGAACATGGAGCAGTCTCTTGACAATGTCTCCAGGGGCAGCAGGTAGCGTAGATGGGGGTCGAAAGAGTCCCCCGTCCCCTCATGACGCTCGTACTGTGGAAGACCGTAGATGTCACTGAAACTGATGGAGCTGAGAGACCCTCGACTGGATGCCAAAGATCCTCGACTGGAAGCGAGGGAGCCACGGCTGCTGCTGGAGGACACTGTCAGAGAGCTTGCTGATAGGCTGCTTGGGAAGAAGACACAGGCATTTAGGAAGAGAACAAATGTGAGGACTAAAAACATGAGGCAGTGGTCAAACTGAGCCTGCAGCTTTTTCTAGCTCTGCTGCAAGACCCATCAGAAAACGACACACTTTCGTATTAAGAAGATTATCAGGAGGCAGTTGAACTAACTAATCTGTTGTAACATAGCATTGACAATCAGCAGCACTGGCAACGATGTTGGACACATTGAGCACTGGTGAGTCCCAGAACTGTGTCGAGATGACTGCTCGGGAAGAAATAAATAACACGCACACACACATAAACATAGAAATTTGTCACATTTCTGCATTATACTGTAAGCAAACACTAAGAAAAAGACTAGCTAGCAGTGTTTGAAAGGGATCAGAGAGGGAGAAAGGGAGACAGAGTGTTGACCAGTGGGTTGAATGTGTTTGTGGAGCACCTCTTCAGCTGGGAGTGGAGGTAGGTGGTAATGCGTGTCGCCTCCTCCAGCTGCCTCAGCAGGACGTTTCTCTTCTCCTGCTGAAGGATCCTGTTTGACCGATGCAGGAGGAGTTTTATAGAACATTTCTCGTTGGATTTTATGTCTCTCGTTTCTATTGTCTTCTACAAGCAGAAAGGCTGTCAATCAAAGATACCGTACGTCCCCCCGGGTTGGGAATCACCAAGCAGCAGCTCCATATCAGACGGTACAGAGGAAAATCTGACAATGGATGAAGAGCACCCTAATTTCCTCTCCACTCTCAGGGACACAAATAAATTACTAACTGCTTCCCAAAAGTGATTTTTTTTTTCTTATTTTCGATTTTTCTTGGGTGTGGGTCTACTTATAAAGCTTATAAAGTGTGTGACAATACTCACCATACTGAGCACTTTGCTATGAATGGGAAAAGAGAGTAAAAACAAATATTTAAAAATCAAACAATGACCACTATTTTCTGCTAACTAACTAAACTAAACTAAACACCTAAAATGCGTAGGTTTGTTTCGATTCTGGAGTGCTTGGCAGGATTTATGTGACATACTGCTTCCAAGTCTATGTCAAATTACTGTCAGATTTCTGGGAAAAAAAATTACTGGCACTACTGCCCAATATTTTCAGCCAGTTGTCAGTCTACTAACTTTAAGTGCTGTTGGTATATTCTGGTTGTATCAATTACCATGTCACTCGTGATTGACAGTTGTGGGCTTGCTGTTATTTCATGGCTAAAAAATTGACGGCAGCAATTTCTATCTACCTCTTGACTTTTCCTCTATTACTTCCAAGCTCAAAACTTGACCAGTCAAAAACCGAAAGCCTGAGAGATGGCTGAGGATGCAGCCAAGAGGGAAGCTGAAGATGGAGCAATCAGCAGGCAGTGGGAAGGACTGAAGAGGAGATGTTTGGATGTAGCCAAAGAGGACATGATGTAAGTTGGTGCGTCTCAGCGTGGCTTTTCGGCTATAAGGCTGTCAGGCTTTTATTTTTTTGCGGCTCCAGACCGATTTTTTTGTTTTTTTGGTCCGATATGGCTCTTTGAACATTTTGAGTTGCCGACCCCTGGCCTAGACGATTGACAAATATTATACGAGGAATAAGCCTTGAAATCCACTGTTGGTTTATACGGTACATTTAAAAATGCATTCGTCCTCCTTGTATTTATCAAACCTTTCATTGGTTTTCAAAATGAAATCGTGGTCAATATAATTTGACTTTTTTTGAATTTGGAAAAAAAATCTTCCTCAATATAAAAATGAAAACAGTTTTTTCCAATCAATGTCAATTAGGTTAAATTATGTAAGGTAAATTACTGCACATGTATTCACCCCTTAAGGTAAGTTTGTGAGATAATGCAGCCTCAGGGGGGCACAAGACAATGTCTCTTTGAGGTCCCAAGCCTGGATAAATGCAGAGGGTTGTGTCTGGAAGGGCATTCAGCATAAAACTTTTGCCAAAACCAAATATGCGAATCGAACCTACGAATCTCATATCGAATTGGTAGAGGCCCAGGTTAACAAGGGCCGCAATTGGTGCCAATAACCTACAGAGTACCCGTGGAAATTGGGTGACTGTGGGTCGAAGAAGGCCAGGAGGAAGGCATGTTTGGAAGCAGAGAGAGGAGAGGAGAGGTAATGGTCTGGGACTGGAGTAGGGACTTTGAGTGTACAGACAATGGCAGGAAGAGCTAGAGAGTTGGTTGACATGATGATGAGAAGGAAGGTGGATATACTATGTGCCCAGGACACTCGGTGGAAAAGTAGCAAGGCAAGACGTTTAGAATTGACAGGACGAGAAATGGGGTCTGGGTTATCTTGAAGGAGGAATTTGTTAGGAATGTTCTGGAGGTGAAAATAGTGTAAGACAGACTTATGAGTCTGAAACTGGAAACTGGAGGTGTGATGGTCAATATTGTTATTTGCTATGTCCCACAGGTAGGATGTGAGTTATAGGAGAATGAGAATTTTATGAAGTGAGTTAGATGAAGTGATGCAGAATATCCAGAGGTGAGATAGTGGTAATTGGGGCAGACTTCAATGGACACATTGGAGCAATCAATAGAGGTGATGAAGAAGTGATGGGCAGGTTTGGTATCCAGGATAGGAACACAGAGGGACAGATGGTCGCAAACTTTGCAAAAAGTATGGAAATGGCTCTGATGAATAACTTTTTCCAGAAAAGGCTTGAGCATAAGGTACCTTCTAAGAGTGGAGGTAGGAGCCCACAGGTGGACTACATCTTGTACAGACATTTATCTGAAGGAGATAAGTGACTGCAAAGTAGTGGTAGTTGTGAGTGTAGCCGGATGGTGGTCTGTAGGATGACTCTGGTGACAAAGATAAGGACGACAAAGGCAGAGCAGAGGACGAAGTGGTGGAAGCTGAAAAGGGAGGAGTTGAGAAAGGCTCTGGGTGGTCAGGTAGATCTTCCAGATGACTGGACAACTACAGCTAATTCGATCAGGGAGACAGGTAGGAGAGTACTTGGTGTGTCGTCTGGAAGGAAAGCAGAAATGTAGACTAAGTGTTGGAATGAAGAAGTACAGGAGTAGATACAGAGAAAGAGGTTAGCAAGGAAGAAGTGGGACACTGTGGGGACTGAAGAGAACAGACAGGAGTACAGAAAGATGCCGTGCAAGGTAAAGATAGAGGTAGCAAAGGCCAAACAAAGGGCTTATGATTACTCGCATGCTACGTTGGACAGTAAGATAAGATAAGATAAGATAAGATAAGATAAGATAAGATAAGATAAGATAAGATAAGATAATACTTTATTGATCCCCATAGGGGAAATTCGGGTGTTGCAGCAGCAACAGTAGAGAAAAAAACAAAACAAAACAGGAAAGATATATACACAAGGACGGATAGAATGATTTAGACATGTTGGCAAAAGAGAGATAGAGATGGAAAGGATGTACAACAGGTTCGGGTGATTGAGGATAGAGAGGGCCATGTATTGACAGATGCGAGAAGAGTGATGGAAAGATGGAAAGAGTACTGTGAAGAGCTGATGAATGAGGAAAATTAAGAAAGGGAAGGCTAGAAGATGTGACTATTGTGAACAACAAAGTAGCAGAGATTAGTAAAGGTAAAGTGAGGATGGCATTGAAGAGGATGAAGAATGGAAAGGCAGTTGGTCCTGATGATATACCTGTGGAGGTGTGGAGAGCCAGCAGTGGAGTATCAGTTTAGAGTATGCAACAGGATCTTGGAGAGTGAGAAGATGCCAGAGGAATGGAAAAGAAGTGTGATGGTGTCCATGATTAAGAATAAGGGAGATGTTTAGAGTTGTAGTACTTATAAAGGGATAAAGTAGATGAACCATACAATGGTTATGGAAAAGAGTAGTGGAAACTAGACTGAGAGCGAAAGTCAACACTTGTGAGCAGCAGAACTGTTTCATGCCTAGAAAGCCTACTACAGATGCAGTATTTGCTTTAAGAATGCGGTTCAAAAAATACAGAGGGAGTTGCATTGTGCTTTTGTAGACCTAGAAAACGCATACGACAGGGTGCCGACAAATGAACTACGTTAATCTATGATGATGTCTGGAGTGGCGGAGTTGTACGTTAGAGTGCTGCAGGACATGTATGTGAGATACGAGATGCAACGTGGAAGTGAGACTACATCAGGGATCAGCTCTGAGCCCCTTCTTGTTTACAGTGGTGATGGACAGGCTGTTGGACGAAGTTCGACAGGAATCTCTGTGAACTATGATGTTTGCAGATGACACTGTGATCTGTAGTGAGAGCACAGAACAGGTGGAGGAAAATCTAGAGAGGTGGAGGTATGCTCTGGAAAGCAGAGGAATGAAGGTTCGTCATAGCAAGACAGAATATATGTGTGTGAATGAGAGGAATCTGGGTGGAACGGTGAGGCTAGAGGGAGTGGAGATCATGAAGTTGGAGGATTTCAGGTACTTAAGGTCAACGGTCCAGAGCAATGGAGAGTTTGGAAGAGGTGAAGAAAAGGGTTCAAGCAGGTAGGAACAGGCAGAGAAATGTATCAGGGGTACTGTGTGATAGAAGAATACCAACCAGAATGAAAGGAAAGGTGTACAAGGCAGTTGTGAGACTAGCAGTGCTGTATGGTTTGGAGTGGCAGTGGCATTGAAGAGAGGACAGGAAGAAGAGCTGGAGGTAGCAGAGATGAAGAGCTTGAGGTTCTCTTTGGTAGTGACGAGGATGGATAGGATCAGGAATGAGTCTATCAGAGGGACAGAACATGTTTGATATTTTGGATATTCTTTAAAATCTTTCCTCGCACAACACCTCAAGCTCTGTCAGGTTGTTTAGGGATTAGGTGTGAACAGCTCTTTTTTAGCCCAGCCACAAATTCTCGATTGGATTAAGATCAGGGCTTTGTTACTTGGCCACTCAAAACACTTCCATCTCGCTGTCTTTGAACTAGTCCTGTGTAGCTTTTGCTGGATGCTTGGGGTCATTGTATTGCAGGAAAATAAATCTCTTCCCAAGTTGTAGTTCTCTTGCAGATTGAATCACATTTAGCAATATTTTTATACATTAATTTACATTACATTAATCCAACTCTACGTTCATGAGCCTCCTCATGAGCCTCTCTCTTCCAACTCTACTGTACAAGTTTGACTGGTACAGAACCCGGGCAACAGTTATTGCATGTACGGTCTCCCCAATCAGGGCCACTGAAGCTCAACTCCCTCAGAGGTCGTAGGTGTCTCGGTGGCCTCCCTCACCAGTCGTCCTCTTGCCCAATCGCTCAGCTTGTGAGGACAGCTAGCTCGAGGCAGATTTAGACACATGCTTCCATTACTCAGTGATGGATTGAACTGAAGTCCTTAGGATGCCCAGTAGGTTGGAAATCTTGTAGCCATCTCCTGCCTTATACTTTTCAACAATCTTTTATCTGAGCTGATCGGGGTGTTCTCCTGTCTTCATGTTGCAATTGTAGCAGGAATACTGATAAACCAGAGATCAGACCTCACAGACACAAGTGTTTTTAAACTATAATCACTTGATGCACATAAACTGCACTCAGGTCGTCTCCATTTCACCGCTTGTGACACCGCTGCTATCAACTAGCTGGATTTCTGTTGAATAAGGTCAGTCAATTTTAAAGGGGCTGAATATATTTACATTTATTCTACGCAAATACATTTTTAATTAATTGATGGTAGTTCAAAATCTATTTTCACTTTAAAGCCTTTTTTTACTTTTGTCAAAACAGCAAAATTCTGTTCATTTATAAAACCAATAAAAGAGGAAAAAATCCAAAAGGGAGTGAATACTCTTTATAGGCATTGTATAGATATCTTTAATACCTGTTTGTATGTATATAAAATTTAGTTTTTTGTTTGTTTTTGTTTTTTTTCTAACGTACCACTTCTTCTTCTTCTTTTCCTTTCGGCTTTTTCCTTCAGGGGTCGCCACAGCGAATCAACCTTCTCCATCTAACTCTATTCTCTGTATCATCTCTCACGCCAACTGCCTTCATATCCTCTCTCACTAAGTCCATAAATCTTCTCTTCGGTCTTCCTCTGGACCTCCTGCCTGGCATCTCCAATTCCAGCATCCGTCTACCAACATAGTCTCTATCCCTCCTCTGTACATGACCGAACCATCTCAGTCTGATCCCTCCTCCGTACATTTTTTTAACGTACCACTAACGTTCTCATAATCTTCTGCAGTGGCCACAGTGTCCCTGCTCAAGTGAAGCACACGCCTTACAGGACACCACCCTCAATCTGCCATTTGCCTGCCTGCTTTAAAATATCAGATTTTGTGAGTGACCACTCAAATCAACGTGTGATATTCATAAGGCCAAAGCACCCAAATCCAGCCCTGAACAGCTGAATTGCAGCCTCTGGTACCCTTGAAGGCAACTAATGCTCACCTTTGATTGGCTCCCTGACTCTGGGAGCTGTGAGCCCTCTGGACCTCCTCCTCCAGCCTGGCACGTTCCTCCTCTAGTTGCAGCAACGTCTCTGGTGGGTGCTGTTGCTTGCTGACAAGGATGATCTCCTGTAGCAGGGCTTCCTTCTCGCGGAGGAGCTGCATGAAGTCACGATCGCGGTCTGCCTCTGCCCGCCCCGACCAGCTCTCACTGTCTAGCTGTGCTAGCTGGTGCTGGATGCTCTGCACCCTAAAGAGCAGGAGAACACTGCTTACATGGGCTCATTTCCTCCGGACGAATAAAGTTGAAATGTTTCAAGTCAGAAAAATGCAGGTAGCTGTTGTGATTACTTTGCTTTAAGGCTGGGACTATATAGAATGTATATCATAAAGTGCAAAATTCTATTTTGTGATACCCTGGTCTATCACAAGTTTTTAGAATGAAAACTAAAAATATCTTGAGATACTTTAGATACAAAAGAAAATGAGCTAAAATGTGTTTACTCAGTGGTATCATTCCAGTGTTATTTCAATGGCGCAATAACCTTATGTATCAGTATACAGATAAAAGAAAATGTAACATTGCTGACATTAAAATTATGATACCAACTCCTGAGACTCAGCACACACTTAGAATAGAGAGAATACAGGTCAAGTAAATATTAGCTTTGATCCATGTTAGATCTTGTCACACTACGATGGAGGACCATTGTGACTGACCTGAGGAAACTTTCAAATTAGTCAATTAAGCCCTAAGGGTTTTCTGAGCGCTTAAAATCTGATCTTTATTTGCTTGACAGGAGCAGCATGTAAACAATTGTATATTTTACAGCTATCACAGGATATTCAGAAAAAAACAGTTTAATTAGGCAACATAAAGCTCACAACATAAAGCTTTCAGGTCTGATAAGAGCATTAGTGAAGTAGGCCCTACCGTCCAGTGATTTGAAAAGAATATAAACTTATAGGATCGAAAGTTTAATAAAGAAGAAGATTTTCATGTAGTAGGTTTTTTGGGGGTTTTGTTTTCATTGAGGATACTATATACTAGTATATACTATATATATATATATATATATATATATATTACAATATTGATGTTACTTGGCAGTGTTTAATGAGACACAGATCCAATGAATATTTTACATAGGAGTACATCATTTTAGGTCATGTTGGTACATTTTGACTTAGAAAGCAACGTTACCATTTGTGTGGGATTTTCAACTGTTAGGAAAGTTAGATTTGGCTTATAAAATGATCAGCTAAATTTTATAGTTCATCAAACATCCTCTAATGCACATTCTTGGACACATCAGTGTTTTTTCCTGGAGTCACTGGGTGTTTCAGGTCTCACAACAGACACCCTCATCCAGGTGACCCGACTGAGGCTGATCAGACCCTGACCTGTGTCCAAGAGGCATTCTACCGCCTCCACGGCTCTCCCATCTTCAGGCAGAGCCATCTGGATGCATTCTACGCAGCCTCTGCGTTGTTACTCATGACTCTGTCACTTCCGACCTGTTATGCCCAGTGTGCCGTAGGCCTTGTCTAAAGCATCTGGTCCTCCAGCCATTCCTCTAACAGTCCTCCATCCGCTCCTGGTACTTTTCTCTCTTTCTCTCCATCCTGTCCTCCCAGGGAACTGTCAGGTCCAGCAAGCCCAGGTGCTTCGTCGCCTCAGAAACCAATATAATGTCCAGTCTCAACTAGGACTGGGAAATGTGTGCAGGGATTTTCAGCTGCCTCTCCAGGTCAACTGTCATCACCCAGTCTCACGCTGTGGAGAGCAAACCAGCGGCGCAGCTCTTTGATGTTCTCTCTGGCCTCTGTCCTTCCTTGACAAACTGATTGGCCTCGGCAGTAGCTTGGGTGTATCGACTGTCCTTTGTCCCCCCCAGCGATTACCTCTGCGATGGACTTAAGGACTTGGTCGTGTCTCCATCGATAACGGCCCTCACTCAGCGCCTTGGGGCAGCTACTTAAAATGTGCTCCAGTGTCCCTACCTTGGAACACAGGGGGCATGCAGGTGTCTCTATTTTGCCCCAGATGCACAGATTAGATGGGCTTGGGAAGACATGATAAAACCTTTGGATCAAGAACTTGATCCTCTGAGGGTTCCACTGGCGGATGTTCTTCCAGGTGATGCAACGCTCCATCGCCTATTCCCACTTCATCCAGGCACCTTGCTGCCTCATGGCAACTGCCCTGCTGGTTCGCTCTTCCTCGACTGAGGCTCGTACCTCCTCTTGAACCAGTCTCTGCTTCTCCCTCCTGCTGGCAGACTTGTACTGGGTTGCTGTTAGGCTCCCAAGACCAGCTCTGCCTTGTGCCACTGTGCAGAGGATGGCCTTGTGCTTCAGCCAAGTTTCCGCTTGCTGGACTGCATCCAATGCCCTCCATTTCCTCCCTGTGGTCACCACAATTCCTGCCCCGGACACTTTGCCGTCACTGGATCCTGAGTACTGCAGGTGCTCTTAAACTCTGCCACAATAAACTCTTCCGTGACCGAGCTGAAAGGGAGCCTGAGCTTGTAGGTGTTCCTTTATAACCCGATGTTGCTGAAGCTGTGTGGCAAACCGCGCCATCTGCGGAGATGGCTGCTCACTCTTTGCTCAAAACCTTTGACACCGTCATGGGAGCCTTGTATATGAGCAGAGGCCAGGGGATTCTTAGGAGGACTCCATGTTGGTATATCCAGGCCTTGAATCTTCCAGGGAGCCCAGACTTGTCCACTGGTCTCAGCCAGCCCTCTAAGTCAGGCCTGGTTGCCTTGATGGAATCCATGTCATTCAAGCTGCAGTTGAAGACCTTCCCAAGGCTCTTCACTGGCTCCTCAGTGACTGATGGGATCAGATGTCCTCCCAGCCTGAAGCGGAATTTGTCTGTGGCCTTCTTGATAACCAAGGACCTGGACTTTGCGGGCTTGAAGCTAATGCATGCCCATACCATGATCCTCTCCAACCCCTGGAGAATCCATCTGGCTCCTGGTGCAGTTGTTGTTGTCACCGTGAGGTCGTCCATGAAGGCTGTGATGGGAGGCTTCCTTACTCCAGATTTGCTGAATGGACCTCTGCATTTAGTTTCAACTCCCTTGGCCAGCATGTTCATTGCTAACGCGAAGAGGGTCACTGATACGGTACAACCAGTGATTATACCAACCTTCAGCTGGTGCCAGTCAGATATTAGCTGACCAGATGAGGCTCTCAGGCTGAACTTGCTGTAATAGTCCAGGATGAGGTCTTTCACCTTCTGGGGTACATGGTGTTTCTCCAATGTGACCTCCATCAGGTTATGGGGTTTGGAGCCATAGGTCGGTGAGACACAGCCAGTACACAGCCAGATCACTTCTGCCCTCTTTCGCCTCCCTGTTGTGCTGGGACTGCTCTAAGGTCTGCTAGGCCGGCTCTCTCAACTTCACCTGCTGTCCTGTACGGCCTCTTCAACAGCTTAAGCATTTTCCTGAGGCACTGGATCTTCCTTGCTCTGTGGCTCGAGCATATGTTACTGGTGCAAGCTTGGGTGCCTCAGCTCCAAATCGCTCAGCTGCAATGTTCACTATGAGAGTGGTCATCAACCTCAGCCAATGGTCCAGTTCCCCTTGCCCATCATATCCAGGATCTGATGCATATCTTCATCAAACTATGAACTATGGGCACTATGGGTTTCCTCCAGGCCTGGCTTCTCCGGTGTCTGACCAGAATTGGCAACTGTGCAATGTGTCATTGTTGCTGCTGTCAAGCATTTCATCCTGCTTGGTGTATCTTTAAGCCTCTTTCGTTCCTGCAGGTCAAACTAAATATAACTAAAACATAGTTTTTAAGGGCAGGGTTTAAGAAGGCAAGCAGTATGAACCCTAATCAGCTGACAGACAAGACAAATTCTGACACACGGTCTAGATTCAGTTCCTATATATTTCAATCGCCCCCCTCCAGCAGGTACTCACTTACCTCTTGAAATATAGTATTCAATTTGCACTGACGGGTATTACAAGTATTAGTACATAATGACATGACTGACCTTAGTAATTTCTGTGTGTATAATCAATACCTTCTTATTGGGGAGGGGGTCCTCAGAGTCTCATCTCTGTTGAAATGACTGTGTTTATGTGCTCTTGGATTTCAGAAAGAGTGACTCAGTGACAGAGCACGCAAGTTTCCACAGGTCTCCCTTCTCTGCACTCCCCTTTCCTCCCTGATGTCATTGTTGGCACTGCTGTTGCTGGGTCACCAAAGCAACATGTATCATAGAGCCAGAGAAATAACACGGCGACTCTAGCTACTGCAGCTATTATCATGCTGCTGCCTCCTTTCAGCTGGAACACACACTGCCCCATCAAGGAGCCCATCAGTCATGTGAAAAAGTTCTAAACTCCTCTTTGCAACATGTCAGAGATCTCAGACATCACTTGCTGTTGATTTTTCCAGCATATAATAATGTGAGCTGTGATATATTTAACCAAAACTGCCCGAAGCGTGTGCATTAAACCACCTTGTGGAGGGGCAGGGTGTGCTGCCAGGAGCTGGGCAGCCCTCTCCTCTGGCTATGCACACAAAGGCAGCACACAGTCAGCAGCAGCGAGGCCAGAGAAGAATGTGACCACCCAGCTCATTCCGCTGGCCAGACATCGTTCAGCAGCCTCGGCCACCGGCCGCAAATACTATTCATAACATGTCCTCCCACTGGACAAGGCGCGAGGCCCAGTGAGTCAGTGCTGCATGCCCATGTGTCATAGTACTACCACTGTTAAAAAACAGACACTTACTTTTTCTTGGCCTCTTCGTACTGCCAGTTGAGTTTCACTTTGTCCACCAAATGTGCTGAATCCTGTGAAGCATACTTAGAAAAATACAAGACAATTAAAGGGTGCTCGAAAATTGGTACAAGTATGGCAGAGAAATACATACAAAATATAACAAGTACGTAATTATCTGTGGGGATATTTTTTTTCCTTAATTGAAAAATAATGATTGTCCTTATTGAGATACTGATAATCTTTCGAAGCCGCCTTTTGAAATGCTTCCCAATGCACTGGAAATTATCTAAAAGTAAGTAAGATATTGCATTAGAAATAGAAGGGACCTAAAACTCCACAGGAAAGTACACATCTAAAAATGTTCAAATTAATCAGAAAGAAAATGTCAAAAATTCAAATATGCTCTAAATACTAGGGAGAGATGTCATCATAATAAGAAGGATTTAAAAAATCCTGCATATTCTAACTTAAAATCACCGTGCAGAAAAAGTACCAAAAAAGTATCTCCAAGAAAATCCCAGAATGCCATCAGAAATAAGGAATGCGAGACCTATCCTAATAATCTGCAAGGAATTTCCCAACTATTAGTAAGACATTACCAAACATTTCCCGTATATTCACTTTTATAGAAGGCACATATGGAGATTGAAACAGACAGTTTTCTGAGCCTGTACCACTTCCATGTCAGCCTGGCCTACAAACAAGTCTTATGACAATATACACTGGTCATTTGTGCTGCAGCTCTGTTTTATGGTGGGGCAGTAAGCATCTCCTACCTCTCCCATGAGGTCTGTCTGACATCCTGTGTCACAGTACTGTTGCAGATTGCACGAGTTGCCAGCGGTTCCGCTGCTGTTCGCCATCTCGCTGGCCGAGTCACTGATGGACAAACTGCTTTGAAAGTTCACCGTCAGCTTTGCCAGGCTCTGAGTAACAACACAGCACCAGTACATGTATGAAGAATGGTCAATGAAGGGCAAAAGGCAGCAATGATGAAAAATTGCCATGTCATTTGTAGAGGGCATAGCCCTCAATTCAAAAGTAATATGACTTCAAATCAAAAGGATGTGCAATTTGGATTTCAGTTGAACACCAGTGACTTGAAAATTCCCTTGTATTAGAATGGCAAATGGGATCTCCTTGTACCGCGCTTTTGTCACTTTGCAGTTTCTAAGAGTATTCCACTCATATTCACAAACCAATGGTGGCAAAGCTCACATGCAAGGTGCTAACAACGCCATAAAGAGTAACTAGGGTTTCAATGTCTTGCCCTAGGACACTTTGGCATGCAGATAGGATGAGCGTATTGAACCACCAACCTTCTTATTGTGGGGACGCCCGCTGTACCAATTGAACCATAGCAGCTCTGACCTGTGCCTCATGAACTGAATCAATACTCTGGCCAATTTTAAAAATATAAATCATTTCTGTGCGATATATAATAAGTTAGAAAATCTTTTAAATGATACAATTTGTTACTTTTTAGTAACTCTATGACATTTCTAATTAAAATATTGAAGAAAGGGAATAATCACACTTTGGTAAAACATTCATGATTTATCATTCTATTTCAGTGTGGAAGTGAACTTGTTGCCATGAGATTACAATTATGAAGAATGTAATGCAAGTAGAAATCTGAATATCATAAAATAAAAAATGTAACATATCACCACTGATCTGACCTTCAAATATTAAGTTTCAGAAATTAGACTTCAAGAAAAGCTGTTTATCAAGTTATTATTGAGTGCCAACATAGGATAATTGTTGGGTTTATTTGTAATTCAAGGCATTTTGTTTGAAAAATAATTACTAGCAAATGTCAAGGTGACGTTTCTCACGACATGAAATCAACAATACAATAACAATAATTGAGTGCAAATTAGCAGTAAAGTGAACTGTTAGATTAAACAGTAATCCAGATTTGCTTAAACTTGAACATTTGTAAATTTACATATCAGTTTCTTCTCTGATTTTGGAATCTGTTAGTTCAAGTTGGGCACGTCTCTGTCAAGGTCTGTTTTAATTTGAGACTGGAGAGAAAATAGTTATCTGCGCCTTGAAAAACAATGACATGAACCAACATCTGGTTGTAAATTAACTTCATTTTTAACCACTTCAGCATTTAAAGGGTGTTTTTTTGCTGGTGTTTGCAACACATTTTGACATTGCCAAGACATACCACTGAAAATGAATCACTGTCTTACTACCATTCTATTATTCATTATTCACATCTCCATTACTTTTTGCTTTTGCTTAGCTGGCAGAACTCGGTGACTCGGTCTGTGATTCAGATGTCTGGAAATGCATTTTGAAAACAATGAGTATGAGCAGTGGAGTTCAGAAGACACTAGAGGTCAGTATAGAATATTCCAACAGGAGGAGTCATCGAGAGTGTTTTGTTTGACTCAAGTACCTGGATGAGGTCCTGCCTCTCCTTCTCGCCTGTGTTGATCGCCTTCTTGATGCTGCGTAGCTCTGTGAAGATGGCCTGAGCCTCGTCCAGCTTATAGTTTGTCTGACTACAGGACATCTTCCTGTCTATCCTGTAACACATGCATGCAGGCACGCACAAACACACAAACAAGCATTAGCGAAGCCTGCTGGAGGTTACAAATATATGTTTAATTTTCTAATGTGTATATGAGGAGGATTCCATTTAAAGTGGAAAAATAACTATGGAGAACAGAGTCTTCTGGATTTCCCTTCCATGAAAACATTTGAACTAAATGACTGAAATTAGATATGGATCACTTAGAATTAGTCCCACCAAATTAACATCTCAGTATCACTAAGAAAAGCCGTACAAATGTTTGCCTGTTTTCTTTTGCTCTCATTACACATCAGATTGTCTGTAATTTGAAACTAAACACAGCTCTTACCATTTGTATTTAATTAAAGAATCTATCCACCTTTCATCTAAGTTCCTCTTACAGAGCTTCAACAAAGCTTAACGCACAGAAATATTATTAACAAAGCTCAACTTTGCTCCAGCTCCTGGCAAATCAATTATCCTGGGGGGAAAAGAGGGTACTGATGAATCACCATGTCAAGTGTGTCAAAGCACAAAACTTTGATTATGTGGAATTAACATGCCTTTTGTTGCAACAGTAATCTTTAATTTAGCCAGCTAAAATAGGAATAAGAAAATGATAAACACAATGACCCAATTATTTTCCAGTTGACCCTGTTGAGACATTTTAAACAGTTTTATATTAAGAATGACGCCCTTTATTCATGCACTAGTAAGGAAAAATGTCACAAAAATGTAAAACCGAAACAATTAGACATAAAGCAATAACTATGGTCAGTTACACAATAGTGGCACTACATGTGATAGGACATTACCAATGATAATTTGCGTTTATTTTAACTTGCAGAGATGTTATTCCATCTCTTGAACTTCCAGCTCTTTTCTCTGAGAAAGTGGAGTAAGAACTTCGGTGTTAGGTATCAGTGCTCTAGCAGTTTGACAATCCAGACTGGGGTTGGACAAAATGGGGAAAAAAATACAATGTGGATACTCAGTGGCCAGTAAGTATTTATCACATGTGGAAGATCACATGTCAACATGTAACTCAACTCTTGAAAGTATCAGCCTTTTTATGAGAATCTGAAGAGGACACGTCATCAGTGTTTTGGCCTTTAAATATATAATGTTACTACAAATGACTTAATATCTTGTGAAATTACCTGCAGATCGCTAACTCTCCCTTTTTCCAACTACAAATTAAGAAGAGTTCTTTTCGTTATTTGTAGTTACTAACTGTTTTTAAATTTGTAGTTGGAAAAAAGGAGAATTAACGATCTATATGTAATTTCACAGGAATTCAAGTCATTTTTTAGTGTCTCTGAGTTTCTTCTTTTGCCAATTTCCTGATAATTTGAGGTACTTTCATGCAAATAGGGTTAACTTTCCACTGTTTTTTTCTTAGGTATTTGCTGATTTTCATTGTTGCTTTTTCCCTGTAGTTTTTAGGTAATGACTGCTAAATTAATTAATAAAAATTAATTGCTGATATTCAAAGGATGACTAATTTCCAACATACCCAAGATTTTTTTTCTACAGTCTTAAGATCAGTAAAAATAGCTTGGTTGAAATTATGACATTATAGAAATAATAATTATTTGTCACAATTTGATTAAATCAACAAGGCTAGTTCAGTTTAACAAAAATGGACACACAGCATCTGAACATATTTCACGTGTACGGTTCAAGTATCTATTGATTATGAGACTATACAAATACTCAGGTGAATTGGCTTGTGTTCTGGAGTGGATATGTGGGTGTTTTGTTGGGTGGCGCCTCCTCCTGGCACACAGCCCCCAATCTCACCACAGCCTGCTTCCTTCACTCTCCCTCAACAGCAGGTACTGTTCATCCACGACCCTGCCTCTTCCTCCCAAAACAAGCCCTGCTTTGTTCCCCCCGCCCCATGGGCATGTACCAAGAGTTTATATGCTCCGAAAAAAAGGAGTACCCACCCCTTGGTGCCTGCCTGTATTGACCCCCCCACACACACACACACAAACTGTAGCAGTGCAGATGCTTTCTGAAGAATGCAGTGCTAAGAGCTAATGTTGAATACAGTGGGTCTACAACTCCACTGGTAAAGATGTTGGTTAGAGAAGTGCTGCATGGCGAAATGTTTCCAAACTAAGGTGGAATACAGATGAGCTGAAGACATACTTATATGCCAAACTATCCTGTTTTCAGCTCCTGAATTCTTTTCCTTGTATAATCATGAGGCGGAGTCGAAGATGGTGTTGCGGGGGGGGGGGGGCTCTATGACTGAAAGTGTTTGCTTCATCTGACGTGACATGGTACGAAGAACAATTTGCTGTATTGCTGACAACAGCTGTAGGGGTCCCAGCAGGCCACGACCCTACTGGGACCCCCCCGCCCCCCGGAGAAACAATAGGACATGCATGTGCAGGCAAACAAATTCACAAAAGCTCAAAAGCTCAAGAGGAGGATGCTTCCATGTTTTCTGCAAGCTGTGTATTCTACTGGCTATTCTGGGAATCACTCGAGTTGTGTATTATCTAACAGATAAGGGACTCTTTGCCAGGACTCAGGAAGTGCAGAGGAATTTGCAGCCAGATATCTCTGTGTTTGTGAAACTGCTCTTGAGCCCACGCCTCCCCCCTCCCCTCTCCACAGAGCAACTTCCTCTCCAGGCTGAGCTTTGGCTCCCTGCACTCCACTGGTGTATCCTCTTCCTGAGGTGGAGTCCCCTTTTCCATCAAAAAACTCCCTCCATTTGCGTTTTTCTCAAACACTCTCTTTTTCCTCAGGGAGGCGGAGCTTCTATTTCTAACATTCTACTTTGGAACAGCTCTGAAATGTTCCCAGGATTAAAAGGCGCTATGTGTATTTTGGAAAAATCAGCTAAAAGCTAGAAGCTAAAGCAAAAATGGGAACCTATAGTATCCCCCCATTGTGCTTGAGTAATTTTTTCAAAATTACTCTAAAAGGATTCGTCTCAAAACACGTTGCATTTCAGAAATTTTGACAATCTATGAACAGAATTATACATAGCAAACATTTGAGTTCATGAGCACAAGGACACAGAAAGAGCAGAAGAAACAAGGAAAGATCGACTACGCTTGCAACTGAACATGAAGGGTGAGAGAATGAAAGACTGGTCAGGGTCTGTGGGTGGGGAACACTGCTGTAGGAAGGAGAAGGGTGGCCATGGGAGGAAGGGTGGGTCTGGGACATAGCGGCTGAGGAACACTCACTCTTGTAGGGTCTCCACTCCCATTTCCTTATACTGCAACTCCTGCTTCACCTGGGCCAGCTCCTGCTTCAGTCTGGAGAGCTGCAGACACAAGGCCGAGCACTGGGTTACATGACGCACAATGGCCTTCTCTCACCACCCTCAAGCCAAACTGCTTACTAATGACTATTAGCATACTGGGATGCCGGGAAGTCTTTCCACAGAGATTGACGTACACATGCATTTGTTCATGTACATGTCCAGTAACAGAGATATGTCGTTTTTTTTTTAAACATAGGTATAAAATTGAGAAAATAAATTACTCTGGTACTTGCCCTTATTGCCTTTTTATATTTGAATAAAAAGCATTTGGCATGCTAATTATATATATTCAGTTGTATCAACATTACAACATTGTGACTAACTTTCCTACAAGTCATTCCTTCTGCTAAGGAAGTAATATCACCCGAACACATGTTAATCATTAGTGCTCGGAGAATATTAAATGTCTTCTCATACTGTTATACTATCCCTTACAGTCCACAGACTCTGTATAAACGATCATTATGCTGAAGTTTAATAGGTTTGTGAATGTAGTATCTTTTGCTGTTGTTTTTTGGAAATACCACACAAAATACTGAATACTGCAGCACAACAGAACAGATCATGACAATCAAATGGATGTGATCAACCTAATATTCATAAGGATATTCAGCTACGAGAAAGGTAACTTTAATATAAAAATGTAACTAAAAAATATGTCATGATTGCAGCCAAAGTGCATAAGCAGCCAAATGCATGTTAAGAGTTTCTGAGTTTTCTTGACCGTGTCTCACTGAGCCAGACACAGTAGCTTCTCTGGTCTCTCAGTCTATATCAGAATTTGTATTGAGAGATGTCTGTTGTCGAGAAACATTATTGAACATTAGTTTCTAATGGTACAACAAATTTCTTTAAAAGTTTATTTGTATGTTGTTTTAATTACAGCATCAAATTAGTCTTTTCCTTTTTTTGCAGGGAAATTAATTGATCATTAAGTCCAAACTCATTCTTAAATGTTGTTTGACCTATTGTGAAAAACTTTTCAATTTCCTTTTTGATATTTCAATTGGCTGGGAGTTTTTCAGGGTTTTCATTTTCATGTATTCAATGTAAAAACGGAAAAAGTGCATCAAAACTGGCAAATGGAAAGTGAGGTTTTGACTTGCAAGACTACTGCAAATGATCAAATTATTGTTAGTCTATATTTGGGCATGGTTTTGGGCGTTATAGGAATTGAAGTTTAGACAGAATGATGCATCGGAATATTCCTGATTTCAAGAATTCATCACACGATTTTTATAGAGAATGTTTAATAAATACTGATACTTTGTCTCACCCTTTTTGGACGATACTGACAATAAAAAGGCAACGCAACTTTTGAATTTCACACTTTGAAATGTGTCATATGGAGGAAACACCCTCACCCACATGACCAACCTCAGAGAAAAATCTAACTTTGCCCTGTAAGTCAGCGACCTGGCCTCCGTCTGACCCTTTGATGGTGATCTCATCCTCATCCTCTTGAGGCCCCGTGCCAGAGGCACAGTATCCTGTAGGGGCCACACCCCAGCCCCCTTTACTGCCCAAAAAGGCCCCTTGCTTCAGCCCATTGTTCTCCTCTGATAATGACTTACCCGCTCTCGTCTACAAGCAATTTCCACTTTGATTTGGTCAGGGTCGTATTTCGCGTTGGAGGATGAGCCGGATAGCGCTGTGAAAGAAATGAAAGAAAATACAGATTAGGGACAAGAGGTGAGTTGGCATTGATTATTTTGAAGTGATCTCATAAAGATGGGGGTGGGGAGACTCTCTGTTGACACCCCCTGGAAGCTTTGTGTGTGACAGCTGGCAGGAGTCAAGACGGTGAACTGGGTGGAGGCACTCAAAAGGGAGGGTATGTTAGGCAGGAACTGGGATTTGGGAGTATTTCTATTGATGTGCAACTTCAAACCAGTTCCTGAGGACATCAATACTTTAGCATGTGAACAGCACATAATTAGGCCAGCTGAGGGCAGGACTTCCAACTTTTTTTCCTTGGAAAGTGGGATGCAGGTTCTAAGTCAGGCATGGGTTAGTGTTACACATGTCTTACTGCTGGTGATGGAGCAGTTGTCCTCAGACAGCTCATGGAAGAGTAACATTTCCTGCTGAGCCAGCTCCAGACGCTGCTGCTTAATCAGGTACATCTCCTTCTTGGCTTCGAGTGCCTCCTGCGCCACCACCAGATACTCCTTCAGCATGCGCTCCTGCTCTTGCCGCCATTGTGTCCTTGGGTTCTCAATCTGGGTGGTCTCTGATAGAAGAAAACATGAGGGAAAAAAAAATAAAAAAATCAACGTAAGAAAATACCAAAACTTGGTGCAACTAAACAATACTGTGCAAGCGTATTAACAGGGCTGGGTCATTTACAAAGTTTAAAGCACAACATCTTGCACCCCATTTAAAAAAAAAGAAAAAATATATCTTTCATAATATCTGCTTAGAACTCAAATAATGTGCCCCCCACATCATAACTTTAATTTAAAAAGATATCTGGGCTCTATGAGTTTATGTGATAATCTCAAGTGATGATTTTCGGGACATTTCTTGCTAACTTTTCAGAAGCCTCGCGCTGATTTTCAAGCGCTGTCTTGATTATTTTTTGGTACATTGAGCATTGAGCATTTTTTCTTTCAGTTAATTTTTACCATCTTATTTACAGGTAAATTATCTCAAATTTAGTCACAGCATTGTTCCAATGATAAGCACTTTCAGTTAAAATGACTATTTTGCAACTTGACGCATAAATAAATCAGCAAAGATTTGTCATATAAAATACCAAAACTGGGCAATGATCAGGTCCTAGGTGCAGATAGTAAAGTTTTGTATCATGATTTTTGAAGCAATCGGTGATACAATATGACGTGATATGAACAATATCAAGGCTCCGATGGACTCACTATTGATATGGTCAATGTAGTAAACTCCCACTTGCTGGTCATAAACTTCCTCCCACCCAAGAGGCAGTTCGTCTCCAACACAGTCAGCAAATGTCAGAGGTTTGGTGATCCTGAAACATATCCAGAGACAATACAGTCCAACAGAATCACAGAGGAATCCAAATTGAATTCAGAACACATTTGTTTTGCAGGAAACCATAGAGATTGTTAAAAAAAGAAATGAATTAAATTAAATAAACTCAAACTAGCATGAATAAATGAATTGCAATGCAACATCTGGTGTAGCATGGAGTAGAAAACTCATAATTCCACATCAAATGAGGTGTCTTCCATTCCCATCATGGGATTACTTGTTTTCTTTCAGTCGTCATTAAAAAATGTAGTTTCTGAGCAGCATTGCCTCAGAAATATTGTTCGTAGGAACACCATCATCATGAACATAAATCCCTATCTAAGTTTGAAATAAATGCTTTCGAGAGGGGTACTCAATTTCTTGACTCAACTGCTTCATAAATGCTGTTGATCTTCACATGCTCAAATACCTTGAATAATCCATTAGTAGCTGAGAGATAAAAAGTCAATGATTTTAAGGGAAGGTTATCTTCTCATTATAATATATCTTTTCAATTTATTGGTACCTTGCACTAATATGGCACATCTATGACGAAGTGTTTACAGCAAGAAGAGGACTTACTATGCATGGGATTTTAAAAATCATTCAACATATCTGTGAAATGACCTTTTGGTAACATTCCTCTCTAATATTTTTTTTACTGAAGCTGTCTTGTTGGTTCTGCGGTAATTGACTGAACAATAGCTAGACAACATGATAAGGATGTTAAGGTCAGTGCTAACTACAATCTATGAAAAACCATCTGTTGAAACTGCTAATATGCATCATTAGTCAAAATGTGGAGCACAAGTGTCAACTAATTTTCAAATATTTGTCAGCAAGAATGAAGTAATACATTTAATGGACAGTCACCAAAGTGTGACGATTGATTCATTATTTCATCAGCAAGCACTCCAGCCTGCCCGAACAGTCACATATCAGTGAGTTGTGACCCAGTGGCCTTGATGTCAGCAGCAGATATAGAGACTGAGTGATTACCATTCATCAGCCGGCCACAGTGACCCTTCCACCTCCACAGCTCACCATGTAGACGGTGAAATTCTCAGGACCCATCTGAGGTATGATTACAATGAGGGGACAGCAGGGAGAGAAGAGCTAAGGCATTCGGCACTGCATTCCTCAGCGGTCCAAGAAGCAGACATTGCATGCACATAAAACACACATGCACACAAACAAGTTCATTTTGCTTTGTTTGTTCAAAAAGGGGGGGGGGGGGGCATTGGTGATGTCTAAAAAATAAAAAGGAAAAAAAGCTTTTTTTTTTTTTTTTTTTAACACTCCTTTGCATTGGGCCCCTACAAAAAA
>CAAKHD010013764.1:69609-103079 GCA_901007705.1 Fistularia tabacaria | reverse complement strand
ATCCACGTTCCTTGGACACAACCCCCCCCCCCCCAAAAAAAAAGACTACCGCAGCACTCTCACGGTCCTCGGTCCTCCATGTTCGCCTCCTCCACCATATTTCATTCCTCCGTGTCCATATTCGGGGAGGACCGATTTGCATAAACGACCTGAAGTACAAATGAGCGAGCTACTTTGGCCAATAGGAAACTTCACAGCTCGACACTTCAATTTTGTTGAAGTCCGTAAAACAGTCTTGTCTACATTTATTTACCATGTATTTATGTTTCAATCACCATAATTAACCCACAGTTCTGTTCACAGCATCCTGTCGGCAACCTAGAAATCCGAGTGACGGCGTTTAAGAAGCAAAACATATCCGTGTTAATATGATTATATGACACAATTTACAACAGAAAAGACAGACCATTTAGTTTACTTAAAATTAAGGGATGCCCCCCGGACCCCGACACTTCTAGCCTGGACGCAGCTGTAAAACGAACCAGGGTTGTTTGCTGCTTGATGGTTAATACAGCATTGCCACCTACTGTCGGAAGTGGGTATTGCAGCCAATGACACCGTTTTTCCGAGCTGCAACATTGATTGACATAGATTATTATTATTATTATTATTATTATTATCGTCATCAGTCTGAATGACACAATAGTCGGCCTTCCTTTCCACACTGGAATCGCGTCTGAAATCAAAATTAAGCGGAATATGCCTGAACTAATTTTTCACATTGTATATATGAGATGGAAACTGAATTGCTTTTCTATTAATGATTCATTGATTATCTCTTTCAGGGATTGGCAGAGTGAATCGTCTGCCTCCATCCATCCATCCATCTTCCGCTGCTTATCCATGGTCGGGTTGCGGGGGCAGCAGATGGAGCAGAGAGGCCCAGACTTCCCTCTCCCCAGCCACGTGATCCAGCTCTTCTCTTGGGGGACCCCAAAGCGCTCCCAGGCCAGCCTGGAGACATAGTCTCTCCAGCGTGTCCTGGGTCTTCCCCGTGACCTCCTCCCAGATGGACATGTCCGGAATACCTCCCCCGGAGGTGTCCAGGAGGCATCCTGACCAGATGCCCGAGCCACCTCATCTGGCTCCTCTCTATGCGGAGGAGCAGCGGCCCAACTCCATGTTCCTCCCGGATGGCTGAACTTCTCACCCTATCTCTAAGGGAGAGTCCGGCCACCCTGCGGAGAAAACTCATTCAGGCTGCTTGTATCCGTGATCTTGTTATTTCGGTCACTGCCCACAGCTCGTGACCATAGGTGAGGGTAGGAACGTAGATCGACCGGTAAATTGAGAGCTTCGCCTTCCGGCTCAGCTCCCTCTTCACCACAACAGACCGGTACAGAGTCCACATCACTGCAAACGCTGTACCGATCTGCCTGTCCATCTCCCGCTCCATCCTTACCTCACTCATGAACAAGACCCCGAGATACTTGAACTCCTCCTCCTTGGGCAGGACCTCTTCCCCGACCCGGAGTGGGCACTCCACCCTTTTCCGGTCAAGCACCACAGTCTTGGATTTGGAGGCGCTGATCCTTATCCCGGCCGCTTCGCATTCAGCTGCGAACCGCGAGCAGCGAGAGCTGGAGATCATGGTCTGAGGAAGCCAGAGGACCACATCATCTGTAAAAAGCAGAGACTTGATCCCGTTGCCACTAAACTAGATCTCCTCGATATCCTGGCTGCGCCTAGAAATTCTGTCCATAAAAGTTATGAACAGAATCGATGACAAAGGGCAGCCCTGGCGGAGTCCAATTCTAACCGGAAACGGGTCCAACTTACAACCGGCAATGCGGACCAAGCTCCGAAACCTGGCATAAAGGGACCGAACAGCCCGTATAATGCGGGTCGGTACCCCATATTCCCTGTGCACACCCCACAGGACTGCCCGCGGGATACAGTCGAATGCCTTCTCCAGTGTGATCCCCCTGTAGTTGGAGCACACCCTCCGATCCCCCTTTTTAAAAAGGGGGATCACCACCCCGGCCTGCCAGTCCAGCGGCACTGTCCCCGACGTCCACGCAATGCTGCAGAAGCGTGTCAGCCAGGACAGCCCTACAGCATCCAGACCCTTGAGGAATCCAGGGCAGACCTCATCCAGCCCTGGGGAGAGCTTTTTGATTACTTCAGCAAATTCAGCCCTGGAGATAGGCGGACCCCCTCTAGGGTCCCCTGGCTCTGCTTCTTCATTGGAAGGCGTTTTGACGGGATTGAGGAGGTCTGAGAAGTATTCCTCCCACCGATTTACAATGTCCCGCATTGAGGTCAGCAGCACCCCTCTCCCACTGTACACAGTGTTGACGGAGCACTGTTCCCCCCTGTGACCTTGGATGGTGGACCAGAATCTCCTCGAAGCCCACTCGAAGTCGTTCTCCATGGCCTCCTTGAACTCCTCCCACACCCAAGTTTTTGCTTCGGTGACCGCCAAAGCTGCATGCCGCTTGCCGCTTGCCGCTTGGTCTGCTGGTGCCTGTCAGCTGCCTCCGGTGTCGCGGAGGCCAAAGAGGCCCAGTAGGACTCCTTCTTCAGTTTGACAGCATCCCTCACCGTTGGGGTCCGCGAGCGGATTCGAGGGTTGCCGCCCCGACAGGCGCCGACCGCCTTACGGCCGCAACTCTGATCTGCCACCTCAACAACGGAAGCGCGGAACATGTCCCATTCGGACTCAAGGTCCCCCGCCTCCCTCGGGACGTGGTTGTAGCTCTGCCAGAGGTGGGACTTGAAACTCCTTCTGACAGGGGACTCAGCCAGACATTCCCCGCAGACCCTCACATTTTCACGTTTTGTTTCTGCCAGGTCTGACCGGCATCCTCCCCAGCACCAGAGCCAGCTCACCACCAGGTGGTGATCAGTGGACACCTCCGCCCTTCTCCTCACCCGAGTGTCCAGGACATGCGGCCGCAAGTCCCACGATACGACCACAAGGTCGATCAAAGAACTGTAGCCTAAGGTGCGTTGGTGCCAAGGGCACATATGGACATCTTTATGTCTGAACATGGTGTTTGTTATGGACAATCCGTAACGATTGCAGAAGTCCAGTAGCAAAACCCCACTCAGGTTCAGATCAGGGGGGCTGTTCCTCCCAATCACGCTCTTCCAAGTCACACTGTCGTTGCCCACATGAGCATTGAAGTCTCTCAGTAGAACGAGGGAGTCCGCAAGAGGCAGCGCTCTATAGCAGCCCCTCTCAGGATCCCAAGAAGGGTGGGTAAACTGAGCTGCTGTCGGGTGCATAGCCACAAACAAATCTCAGCACCCAACCCCCCACCTGAAGGCGGAGGTTGGCAACCCTCTTGTCCACCGGGTAGAACCCCAATGTGCAGGCGCCCAGTCAGGGGTCAATCAATATGCCCACTCCTGCCTGGCATCTCTTACTGGGGACGACTCCAGAGTAGAAAAGAGTCCAGCCCCTCTCGAGAGGCTTGGTTCCAGACCCCATGCTGTGCGTCGGGGTGAGTTCAACTATATCTAGTCGGAATCTCTCAGCCTCGCGCACCAGCTCGGGCTCCTTCCTCACCAGAGAGGTGAAATTCCAAGTCCCTAGAGCCAGCTTCTGCAACCGAGGGTCGGACCGCCATGGTCCTCTGCTCCGGCCACCGCCCGGCTCACACTACACCCGACTCCCGTGGCCCTTCCTGTGGGTGGTGGGCCCAGGGGAAGGGGCTCCCATGGTGTCCCTTCGGGCTGTGCCCGGCCAAGCCCCACGGGTGCAGGCCCGCCCACCAGGCACTCGCCATCGAGCCCCACCCCTGGCCTGGCTCCAGGGGGCCCCGGTGACCTGTGTCCGGGCAGGGAAAATCTGGATTCATGATTTTTCTTCTTCATGGGAATCTTCTGAGCCACACTTTGTCTGGCCCCTCCCCTTGGACCTGTTTGCCTTGGGTGATCCTTCCAGGGGCATGAAGCCCCCAACAACATAGCTCCCAGGATCATTGGGACACGCAAAGCCCTCCACCCAGATAAGGTGGCAGCTCAAGAAGCTACGACTCTCCTCCGCACTCTCTTTCCTCATAGCAACTCATTTAATGTCCTCTTTCACACCATCCATAAATCTCCTCTTTTGTCTATCTCCAGGCCTCCTGCCTGGTATTCCAACCTCAGCATTCGTCGACCAATATATTTACTATCCCTCCTCTGTAAGTGTCCAAACCATCTCAGTCTCTACTTTATCCACAAAACATCGAACATGTGCTGTTTCTCTGATGGACTCCCTCCTGATCCTACCAGTCCATGCAAAAACCCTGTCTCTTGCCCAAATTTCAGCTTGGACTGATTCCAGGTCCTATGTGGCTCTGTGTGCAGGGTAAGAGTTACAGATAATGAATAAATGAATAAACAACAACAGCAGCAGCAATGATAACAACAACAACAAATATAATAATATACAACAATAATCCATCCATCCATTGGCTGCCGCTTATCCCTGCAGTCGGGGTCGCAGTGGATTCTGGAGCATATCCAAACTGTCATCGGGCAAAATGCGGGGTGCACCCTGACCTGGTTGCCAGTCAATCGCAGGGCCATATATATAGACAAACAATCATTCACTCACTCATTCAGGGCAATTTTTTCATTTTTTTTCCAGTTAACCTGCTGCATGTTTTTGGACTGTGGGGAAACCGGAAAAGCCGCAGGAAACCCACGTTGACATGGGGAATGCAAACTCTACACAGAAAGGTCCCCTTCTTGGAATCGTACTAGAGTTCTTCGTGCTGTGAGGCCGAAGCGCTATCCACTCCACCACCATTCTTTAAAAGGGGTATAGTGGGGGGGGGTTGTCTGTATCCATGTGTGCAGCCGAGCAAACCCTTTTTGGTCAGGTACTGGTACAGTCAGTTGAGCATTTGTTCTCCACAGAAGGAGGAGTTGAAAAGGATTGAGTTTTTATCTCTACATTTTTATCTATTTGTATGTTTTTAGTGCCAATTTGAACTATGTGTGTGTGAGAGTGTGTGTGTTGGTGTGCGAATGTGTATATATACAGCAATTTCTCACATCAGAGCTCTGATCTCAACCTCCCACAATCATTTCCCACAGAGAGAGTGGTTGCTCACATGAAGCAATACAATAAGCTGCACTGTTGTTTTACTTGCTGTCACATGCAGCAACAGCCCAGACAGAAACTATCCTCAAACAATAACTATGTTTTCGACATAAAACAATGAATCGGATATTTATTTACACATACACACACACGTATATATGTATAAGAAAGACAAACAAAAAATCAATACATTACACAGTAATGTAAACAATACCTCTCACAGTTTCACAGGGATATTTGTGTGTGTGTATATACAGATACACACACACACACACACACACACACACACACACACACACACACATCCCTGTGAAGCTGAGAGCAAACTTATTTTCTCAAAACATGTATTGTTTTTTTTGTTTGTCTTTGTAATGCATACATGACTGCATGGTAATTTCGACCGTTTACTCAATTATTCATTAATTTTAACCTGTTTTCAATTTGGCAAGTAAGTTAGTTATTTTTTTGTCACCTGCGAAGATGCCTGAGTTTTTAATTTTGTTACTACTCTTAATGTTCTTTCATAATTATTATGGAGAACACTGCTGAGGTCAGAATCAGAATCAAAATCATAATACTTTATTGATCTCCAAAGGGAAATTGCTCTTTGTTGCAGCAGGTCCTAATCACAGGGTACAGATGAATACAATAATAATACAGATAAATATAAGCATCCAGTTGAAAAGAACAAAATTAAAACTCAATATAAAATAAAAATAAAGGTATATAAAGTATATACAAGGTATATACAAGTAAGATAAGATAAGATAAGATAAGATAAGATAATAATTATCTTATGTCTTATATTTCTTATCTTATATCTACAAATCTACGTGTATAATTATATGTTTTTATATGTATATTATTCCGGGTTACTGCACGATTGGTATCTGAAACGGTTATTGCAGGTGGTGTGGAAATTATTGCACATATGTGCAGCTACAGCAAACAGTCAATGGATTTTGCCACTGCAGTAGAATAATAAACTCTTTAGAATAATGTTAGCATCAATCTCATAATTTAATTTGCAACTTGGAAAGAATTTAACTAAAAAAAGAGATAAAATGAAATTTAAGTATCACAATACTCTGGGATATTTTCACAGAATGGAAAAAATTGCGCCTCTTTGGCCAATTTAAGTATTACAACTAGGAACCATTCTCACCCGAGCCTCCTAGGACTTTTGAAAAGTGAGTGCAGCATTTCCAAAGCTTATGAAAAATATCAACTAGCAAGTAGAAGTAAGAATAAACAATTCTGAATTTCGATTTGTATAGATTTGAGGAATTTATTCGAGATGAACTAGAGAAAACACACACATATCTTATCCTATTTATTTCCATATAATAAGACTTTGATTATAGCAGTTAAATACATTTTCCAAAATATTCTGAGGTGACAGATGAGGTTAATGGATATTCATTGTTTTTATTTTGTACTCTGTCAGGTTCAGTTCAATAAATTCAAGTACAATTGAAAACGTGTTCTTTTGAGGTGACAGTAACCTTAACCTTTGACCACCACCTTCTAATTTATGTGGAAACGTATCCCAGATTTGTAGACATTTCCATAATTGGTAGGTTTATGTGTTGGTTGAAACAGAATGGATGAATGAAGCAAAAAACAAAATATAGAATATCAGCCACCTCTGCTGCGGCTGCCCATTGGCACAGCAGCAAAAGCAGGAGGACCAGAAAGGGGGAGGGCTGAGTAGGTCCCTCTCCTCTCTGCAGCACAAGATGTGAGCTTCTCTTAGTGTTTTCTGTTTTTGAAGGAGCTCTGGGCTTGAGCGATCAACTCATCTAATCTGTCAGGTGTGGTGAGCAGCTGGACATCTCAGGCCTCTCCAACTGAAGACTAACCAGAGAAGTCAGGCGTGGAGGCCAGAGAGCGAGGGTACGATGGACACGTGTGCTCTGGAGCTGCTGGGGATGCTGGTGTATGTTGTAGCATGGCTTTGCACATTAGCCACCACAATCTTGCCAAAGTGGCTCACCATGTCCACCGCGCTCCTGCCCATAGAGAGCTATGAACTGGGGCTGTGGGAAACATGCGTGGTCCAGGATGTTGGGGGCATGGAGTGCAGATCCTATGACAGCTTGCTGGGCCTTTCCAGTGACCTCAAAATGGCACGCATTCTCATGTGTGCCTCCTTAGCAGTGGGCATGCTTGGAATCTTTGTGTCAATACCTGGACTTTACCTTGTGAACAGCTGCAAGGAGCATGGAGGCTTTCATACCAAGAGGACTCTAACCATCACAGGAGGGGTGTTGGGGATCGTGTCTGGAGTGCTGTGTCTGATCCCCGTCTCCTATATGGCCTATTTAGCTGTGATACATTTTTTTGATGACAAAGTACCCGATGTGGTGCCACGATGGGAATTTGGAGATGCCTTGTTTTGCGGCTGGGCGGGAGGGTTTCTTCTGTTGGTTGCTGGGCTGCTCCTGCTCACCTCCTGCCTATGTTGCCAGGCAGAGCCTGAGCCAGTGCTGCAGCGGACGTATCGTGCAATGAATACAGGCGTTGCCTTCAGGAGGAGGCCAGAGTATGTTTAAGGAATACAATGAGACACAAAGATTTTTGATTGAGGACGCGCACAAATATGTGTGATAACATTGAATTTGTTTGTAAATAGGCAGTTGTTGATACCATGCAAATGCTCAACTCATCTGCTTAATTTAACCTTTAAAAACATGTTGAAATTATTATTTTTTATAAATAAATGTTTTAAAAGTGTTTCATTGTAGGATGGCTTCAAGATACTGCAGTTATAAATGATGACGAAAAAGAGAGAAGCACAAATGATTATCAAATGATTATGTGTCAGTACAATTATGTTGAGTCATTTTTAAAGGCCCCTTTCAACTTCCACTGCATTGAATATGCTTTTACAGGAACATGCTATGCCGGATCAGTTATTTTTTTTGCTTTGTATTGGTGAAATAGTGAGGTGTGACAGGTTTATGTGGGCAAATGATTACGGGTTTGTTCTAAGTTTGTTTATCAGAGGTGATGTTGTTTTGATGCTTGTTCTTTCTAATACATCATAAACATTTGAGTAAGTGTCGTCTGAATTGATCCGAGGTCACCCTCTGACCGGCGGGGAGCCCTGGTTTGTCAAGTGTGTCTGCGGGAGTGGAAACACAGCTTGAGACTAATTCCATCAGATTTCCTGGTCACTCGCTGGGCTAAGCTGTGTTTAATGAATGCTTTAATGGGCAGTGTGCACTGTGAAGAATGTAGAACAGGTTGCCCTAGCAGCTCCCTCTTTGATATAATTACAAAAATTTGCCGAAAGGTCGGAGGTCTGTTCACTCCAAGTCTTCTGCCTCTATCATTTACATGCACACGTCTAGTGGCATAGATATGTTGTCGCATAGACCTCCCAAAGAAAGGACTGATTTTTGATATCTTCATATGTTACATTTTTATAGTCTGCAATTATCACATGAGGTTAATAAGTAATAATTGTGTTGTCACTGAATCTTTCCTAAAGGGGCCCAAAATGTGACTGCTTACTCTGTCTGGCTTCAGAGATCAGGGGAGCATGGGGCAGTGATAGGAGCCCTTCTGTCCTATGACGCCATGCACGCTGTGGGGAGGTGCCTGGTGTCATCCTGTGTGAGGGCAGCGTTCAGCAGGGAGGCAAAGGAAACAAGTGCAGATATATTTCTTTACACTACCATGAAGTCTCGAAGTGCTGGAGAGGGTTCTTATTTATGAAGATTATGTTTTACAATATCCAAGGTCAAACAAATAAAGCTGATTCAAGAAACTGATGACTTGGGAATATATAATAGACTTTTTATCTTTCACTGATTGTAATGCAATGTTTTTATTTTGAAGGCGTAGATGGAGATAAAGATAAGGGTAATAAATGACAATCAGCGCAGTGCATGTGATACTGCACGCTTTCATGATCAGATTTCTACACCCTTGCGATATTTGTCCAAGAAGCAAATATTCATATCTGTCTGAAACTCGGATTCAACATTCAAAATGCATCGCTCAAACGACACAATTTTTCCTGTAAAACAAAGACCTAGTTGCTGATCTGCCTCCCATCTGGGTGAATGATCAGCTGCACTGCAGTCTCCATGTTACGGATCACCCACCTTCCCCAAACCCTCTATGTATCGCGGTTTCATCAGTGCAGCTGATCGAGTAAATGACTAAGAGTAACATATTAGATAAAAGATTACCAACTCAGGGTATTATGTTAGCCTTATCTGCCGAGGGAAACATGCAAGTGGAGATGGAGGGAGGAAAAAAGAAAGCAGAGAGCAATTTTCAGAATATATATTTTATTACACTTTGCAAATCCTTTATCTAAAGGAATGCCTTTGAACAATATTTAGTTCTACATTGATTTTATATGATAGCTCTCATCCCACATAAAAGCAAGTGTGTGTGCGTGTGTGTGTGTTACTGTGGTCCTGTTACACCACCATCCTGGAGTGATCAGGAGCAGGTCCACAATCCATCCACTTCTCGGACTTATGTTTCTGACAGAGAGCTGAAGAGAGCCTTTTGTTTCTTTGCAGCTCACCGCCTCCAGGGAGGTGCAGAGGGCCACTGGACTAGCATTTGTGTGTGTGCATGTCTGTGCGTGTGCGTGTGCGTGTGCTTGTGCCTGCTTTAACAACAATCACTGCTGTGAGGCGGCCCCCTCCTCATACTCACATGGCTGTTCTCGTCAGCCTCCCACCCGGATCACATGAGCAGAGCCCCCAGTCAACCTGACCCCTCACTTGGGCTTATTAGACGCTTTGACATATCTTGTCGCCTGCCTCACTCCGTGAGGTGGTTTTGCTGATCAGTCACTACAGGGGAATTCACTCTCACACTTGCATAGTGCGAGAGTGAATTACACTGAGGAGATAAAGTTTATGTCAGACCATGAACTCTGCCGTCTTTAACTTCGAGCCCGGTCCTCAGAGGTAAGAAACACTGACTGATTGAAGATATGGGTTAAATGAGGATCGTGAACTCGGCAACAAAATTTATGATCAGATTTCATATAATGCCTCACACTGTAGAGTGTTGCTGAAAACCCAGCTGCATTTGAGTTCTACATTTAAAGGTAAGGATCACTAAAATTATTGTGTCTAACAGCTTGTCCAACAACAGTGTGTTATGTAAGGAAGACAAATTTCATTTGCATTATAGCCAGACGCCACTCAACTTTACACACCAGTTACTGTTGACCAAATGTCCGAATTGATATTCACTCAAGAGAAAAAAAACTGTTAATAAGATAAACTGAAACAAATTGCAATTACCTAGACACATAGTGGCTAGGATATTTAGATAAAGAAATATATCAGATGAAAAATATCTCTCAGGCTCAGTGAAATGAGCATTAAATCCTGTGTTTTGAATGAGATCTTGTTCCATTTTTGTCTTGTGCATCGACATAAGTCATGTCAGATTTATGTTTCAATCAACTTGCCACCTGAAACAAGCTATGTGGAAGTTTGTATGACGTCAACAAACCGCAGGTCTTTCCCTGCTTCTTGCATCTGTTGCTCAGTTGCAAAATGACAAGTAATGCCATAGCCATGGCTACCCACAGCTTTTCTTTTTTTGTTTTCACAAGTCCTGACAGTCATCCAATCACATCATTCCATCCATCCATTGTCTGCCGCTTATCCTGCATTCAATCAGTTATGCACAAAATCATTTGGCATAAAAAAAAGGGTTGCTGTTGTGGTTTTGTGTGAGCTTTTCTAATAAAGCCCAAATCAGTAAAATATGTCACCATGATGGTACAGTGGTGAGACTTTCGCCTCACAGCAAAAAGGTTGCGGGTTTGATTCCGACAGGGGTCCTTTTTTATGTGGCGTTTACATTTTCTCCCTGTGTCTGTACGGGTTTCCTCCGGATTCCCTGGTTTCCTCCTACAATCTGAAACATGCAGTAGGTTCATTGGAGACTCTTAATTACCCAGATATGTGAATGAGTGAGTGAATGGTTGTATGTCTCTATATGTGGCCCTGTGATTGAATGGTGACTTTTCCAGGGTGAACCTTGCCTCTCACTCAATGATAGCTTGGCTAGGCTCCTGCTCCCCTGCTACTCTCCTCTATGAATGAATGAATGTATGTCACCATGGCTGTGCTCTCTCACACTATTAAAATATTTGAAACATTTGGAAACACTTTGTACCCAGTATGCTTGAGCATCTCTTTGTTTTTGTTTTTTTAATAAGAGGGCACAGCCACTTTTTGTTCATGCACTTCTTCAAACCTGTTGGTTTGGAGGCTTGGCATTTGAGTGAACTCCTAAATTCTTTAATGCAGAGGGCAGCCATTTCCAGCTGTTTGCTAACACCCATCAAGAAAGAGGTGTATTTTAGTTAGAATATAATCCAAATTAGAGGACACAAAGGAAAAGATAATTTTGTATGCTGACATATAACCTCCAAAGGAGGGTCAACACTGAAAATTATTTCCGCTGTGAACCAGACACATTCCATTGACACATCCGTCAATTTATAATCTCACCATTAGAAAAAAAGAGAACACGTTTAACATCCCCAAAATGAATTCCTTATTTTGTTCTCAAATTGTGACTGTAAAGTCTCCCATGTGGTTGTCATGTCCATCCAATCAATTAAATCACCATAGAAAGAGAATTACATTGTGAACTATTCAAGATTGATATAATCATTTTGTATTTATCTGATTTTGGTCAGTTATGGCTGCCCTTGATTGGAAAGTGATTCAATGTGTCTGGCATCATTGCATAGGAACCAACATCCTGTCAATTTAAACTCGAAAGTCCCAGAGCGAGTTGCACAAGGTGTGATTTAGCAGCACAGTGGGTGAAAAGTCCTTTTGGAACTGATATCCACAGAGTTACTTTTTAATGAATAAACAGCTTGTATGGCATTTACTTTTTTCAGTTGTGTTTTGCATCAAGAGGCTTATTCTGGGATGAAGCCAGGATTGTTCCAGCCCTGGTTGTCAGCTTTTATTATCTTGAATGATGGGGTTGCTTCTGTCAGGGTTTTTTTGGGGGCATCTTTAGTTTGTCTGGGTTCCGCCGTGCTCAGACTCTGCCATACATACTGGTACCTGAGAAATATTAGCCCGCTGATAAGCATCAAGATTGAGGCCGTGAAGCCCACACCGATGGCAGAGCCTACCTGCTGCCTGACTGGAGCTGCGGGGAGGTGGAACTCAGGAGGAAAGTCTATGGTGCAGTTGTAGAGCACAGAATTCATGTTCCACACAAGTGGCACCAAGGTACATATCCCTGTGAGTATGTAGAGGGCCCCTGCCAGCAAGAACACAAGTCGGATGTTCCTACGATCCAGCACAGAAAAGTAGGCCATCCTCATGGCGATGGAACCACTGATATTTCCCACCAGGCCGCTGATGCCTGCCAGCACCATCAGCACCTGAGCTGAAGCAATGTCCATTGGAACAAAGTCGTCAAACATGTTGATGCTCTGACAGTTCTCCATTTTGGGAAGGACATGGCTGTAGAAACATGCCCTCCAGATGCCCACCCAGGCCACGCCTGAATTAACAACGGAAACGTCGGCCACATGCCACAACCTCCACTCGTTGATGCCTGCTGTGGCCATGGTGAGAATCCATGCCAGGCATCCAGCAAGCAAGCCCAGAAACTGCCAGTGAGCGGTGTGAGCCAGGAACATCATGGTGCCGCTGTGAGAACTAAACCCCTGAGACAGATGGCTGAGGGCAGATATGACGGAGACCATGCAGCTTTCCTGACACCCATCTCTTCTGGAGAAAACAAAAATATCCAGGAGAGTTAAAAGGACACAGAAACTCTTACAGACACTGGTCTCACCATTATAATTCCAGACACATGCTTCACTCTTTACACATACTTGTAATGGTGATATGAACCTTAAATAGTTCACTGCTTTATTTAATGTACAAATAATGTTTCATTATGTAAAAATTAGGACATTGGATTACAGTTGTGAAAAACTCCCATGAAATACGGCAGCTTTTGTGTCTTAGGAGAAGAAATACTCTGTTTAATTTAACTGCTAAGCAAGAAAAAATACTTAATAAATCCTTTGAGCTTCGATTAACTGTTTCAGGAAAAAAATGAGTTAAATGAAGCTCAGGAAAGAAAACAATTGAAAATGTTGTAAACAAACATTATACCTAACTAATACCTGAACTAAACAATTGTGAAAAATGAAAAATCATCTTAGAATAATTACAAAGAACATTACAAAGATTTGCATTAGATATAATTAGCAAATTTTTCATTGTATGGCAATTTGAGGCCAATAACTCCTATCATCTTCTTGGTCTCATTTAAGCCACATGTATAATCTGAGTAAAATTAAATACTTCTTGTTTTTTAAATAAAGACCAGTGACATACTGTATCCTTTTATTTACAAACTCGCCACAGTTTATGTGGCAATGTTTTCTCTTTTTTATACCTTTGTTATGCATATTGCCATATTTCATATCGATATATGCCATGATCAAAGTTATAAAAGACACGAGTCAAGCTGACATAGTAAATTATTTATAAATGTATACATATGTATGAATAATATCGAATTCATGGAGGGCTGGACTGCTTTTGACACTATTTCACTACTTCATTCTCAGGGGCTTGGTTTTGCAATTCTGGTATTAGCCTTGTTGTTTACATGAACGTTATAGAAGCTCTCGTGTTTCTACAAGCACAAGTGAACAAAAGTCAAGAGAAAAAACAATGGAAGCTATGAACATGCTCATGGTCTCATCTTAACTAGAAACAAATGAAATATATTTTACTTTGTGTTACTGCACCAAATCAAACTATCAGATATTTTGCTTCTGTATATCTGGCTCTTTCAATGAAAGCTTGCCAGCAATTCATGTGAAATGAAGAGACTGTAGATGCTAATATTAATTAATACGCTATTCATTTGCTGTAACTTACAGTAAAACTATGACGTAGATACAAGCGCTTTATCTTCATTTATTCCCATAGTGTTTTGTTCCGAGTTTAGAATGATATGTAATTTCAATAAACCAGCATTTGAATAAAAAAAATTTAACTGTTAACATTGTGAATCATTGACATATCTCTACATTGGGACAATATATTCACTCTGTAAAGGAAAACACCAACTTCGTCCAGGATAAATGTTCAGACACTGATCAAGAATGTTGGAAAATAGACGACAAAATCCTTTTCCCTCACCTTGAGTCCTCATATTGAGTATTTCCACAGATGCTGAGAAATCAGGCAGTCCATTGTGCGATGGAATTGCTGAGCTGAGCTTAGCTTAGTTCTGGTCATGTCAAAGTCTTCAGGTACATTATCAGCAAAGAGGTGGAACTGGTTGGTTAATCAATGACACTGCAGAATGAGTTTAGTACAGAGTAAGACACCAATCAGCAGTTGGCTTCGGCAGTCTCTTTTATTTGTTATAAAGCAGCATAGCTGATAAAGTGTTAAGGGTAGAACTGTTGAAGTGCGGGAACCGTGTGAAACGGTCAAATGAGTGAAGAAAACATTGTCAGGAAAATTACAACAGCGTGAAGTTACAAGACAATGTTGATAAGCTGATATAAGTTGAATTATGTTTCTCCTTTTCTTGATGAAAAATGATTTACCTGAACAGTTATTAGTTTTGAAATTAAACTTGACATCAAGTAACAACTGTGGTAACTTAAAACAATATATTTACGGTGGGGGAACTATACACAGCACATTAACAAGACCCTCTAAACGAAACAAATAACAAAAAAAAACAACAACAACAACAACAACAACAACAATGGTCCACTTAGTTGTGGCTGTATGATAAACTAAACAAAAAATCCTGACTCCGACAAAGGCACAACAGCACTCGCAGGCAAAACATGTAGTGGTGAATGGTGAAGCCTGCACAGTGACAGCAGTGACATTCTGAGTTTCAGGCACTTCAAATGTAGATGGGATCGATCTTAAGTCTGAATGCGAAGTGCATCTTCTCTTTTGTGACGGTGAACAAGTGCTTTTTAAAATGATCTGCCATTTTCTTTGTGTCCCCCCAACCAACATTTATTGCAGTCATTGAAGACTTAATGCTTCTTCAGCAGGGAAAATGGGGCACAAAAGGCTTTGCAAAAGGACTATCGTTTATATTGTTAAGGAAAATCCTTACATTTACACAAATTTTTGTCAAATTGAATTATGTGAAATATGACAAACGTTTCAGGATTTGAAACTCCTCAAACATGATAAACCCTAGTTTCTATGCCAGTTAAAACATCAGGGAAGATGACAGCTCAGATCTGGATACAATGTAGTCCTGCACAGATTTAAAAAGCTACAATAAATTACTAAAAAAAACAAACAAACATCAAAATCAAGAAAAACAAATGGTGTTAAGGACACAATTGAAAAAGTGGCTATTTAATGCCACGAAAAACAGCATCTACTGAAAAGTTATTTGTCGATGCTGTCAGTCCAAATGGAGTTGTGGATATTCTGTGACCCTGAGGAGAAAAAAAAAAAGAAAGAAAAAAAGACAGTCCTCAAGAGTCCAAACAGGCTGCAGGTCTCTGTCACCCCCTGCTGGACATGATCTTCAACTGTACTTGGCAATAACATATCCAGTCTTTTTGTTGAGGGTTTCCAGTTACTTCCAACAGTAGTCCATTTTTTCAAAAAGACAGCCTCTGCTCAAGGGGCAAGCTGTCCATCAGACACTTGAGTTGCTCCTCACCTAGTTTGATTTTGTCCTCTAGCTTTCGCTGCTCGATGATGAGAGCGGACTTCATCTTGACAAAGTGCTCGTAGTCTGTAAGGCTGTCCTCTGGCAGGTAGCTTGCCAGGATTTCATAAACCACGCGTTTTCGGCGATCCAGATTCTCCTTCAGCTCCTTTGCATCCTCATGCTGTCGGATCAACAGTTTCCTCTTCTCTATCAATGTGCGCTGAACAAGGGAAAAGAAAATCAGGATTTGCCCGAGGTGGAAGGTGTAACAACATTTTTCAAATGCAAATTACTTGACTATCTAATTTCCCCCCCTTTTTTTCTGAACTTTCACTGCAGAAAATCCACATAGCTGAAACATTATCTGCTTTACAGTGATGAGAATAAATAGGACTTTCAGAATATTCAATTTCATTTACTGTGCAAACTGCAGATTCAGAACTTCGACCCTTTTCAGGACATTTGATCATTATCTACCACTTATCCTGCACTTAAAGAAGCAGGGATGCTGGAGCCTATCCCAGCTGTCAGTGGGCGAGAGGCGGGGTACACCCTGGACCAGTCACCAGTCGATTGCAGGGCCACACATAGACAGGAACAACCATTCACTCTCTCATTCCTACATGTGGGCAATTTTGCTAATTATCAGTCAGCTCAACGACTCACTGTTTACCTCTGTTTAGACAATATCAATAATCTGTAGTGAGTAAGTGTGAGTGTTTTTTACCAACAGGGATTTTTGTGTCTGTGATTTATTTCCCCTATTGAGCAGATTGAAAATTGTACTCACTCTCTCCTCTGGAGTAGCATCTTCCTCAAGACTGTTGAGAGCGTTCTCTACTCGGGCCAGGCGGCCAGACAGTGACAGCAGCAGGCTCACCACCTTGTCCAGATCGCCAACAAACATTCTGAACTTGTCCAGCTCGTTGGGTTTGCAGACCTGCTGGACCCTGGCCTCCACCTCTTCTCCTAGAGCGTTGTTATCAAGGACGTCCTCCTGCAGACTCTCCCTGGCGTCTCGCAGAACCTGGAGCTTCTTGCTGAGGCTGTCGATCAGCTCTTGCTGCAGAAGAGAAACAAAGGACTTCATTTCCAGTAGAACCACATCCAAGCAAGATGTACCTCTTGTGTATTTTAAGTGTGAACTACCTTCTTGTTAGCTAGATCAATGTCCAGCTCATCCTCAGAGTCTTCTGCATTCTGCTGCATGTCCTTCATCTTGATAAGGAGCTCAGCTTTGGGCGCAGACGTGCTGTAATATGTAGAGCTGGTCATCATGGTGACAGCAGCGGCGGCCATGTCGTCTTCCTTTTCTCTGTGTAATAAATAACAGTATTTTTGATGATACAAGTTAAGGTAAACTGAGGACCTAGTTTGCAATTCACTCATGTGAACAGACATTCTCTCACATGTTCAGCACAGCCGATCACATCATTCACTTTTAATAAAGGAGATCTATAGTTGCATAATCTGAATGACTGTAATTCCGACTTTCAATACTTTAATAACCTATGAAAGTAACTGTCTGTTTGTTGGAATCAGGAAAAAGTAACCTGCAACCTGAGTCACTGTAAATCCTTTCATTCATTCATTCATTCATTTGTTCATTCTTCACACTGCTTATCCAGCATTCAGGATAACAGGGGACTGGAGTTGATCCAAACTGTCATTGGGAGAGAGCCAGGGTTCACCTCTGACCGCTCACCAGTTGATCACAGAGCCACATACAGAGACATACAACCATTCACTCTCCCTCACATGTCATAGAGAGACAAACTGTACAACCATTCGCTCCCTCATTTACATGTCTGGGCAATTTAGAGTCTCCAGTTAATTGGCTGCATGTTTTTGGATGATGGAAGGAACTCAAAGAACACGGAGGAAGCCCAGGTGAACACAGGGAGAACATGGAAACGTTACTCAGAAAGGCCCCCATTGGGATCGAGCCAGGAACCCACTTGCTGTGAGACAGAAGCTCTCAGTCTAACCACTGCACCAGTGTGGTGATTTTTTTGTTAGTTTAAAAAACGCATCTTTAAAACGACAGAATTTATGTCAGTCAACATAAGTACCTAGATCAAATGTGACACTGGTGTCCCAACCAAATAGTTCAAACTTGGAACAATGCAGATGTCCAGCTGTACGTCTTTAGTGTGTGTCACCAGCTATCACATATTTCACATGTACATTGATCCTGGATGATTAAATATTAGCCAACAACATATTCACAACAGAGTTGTGAGGTTTTTCCTCTTCCTCTCACATAACCATCATGTCATGCTCACCGCCTCCCCCTGAACTCACGGACAACTTCCTTTTGCATGCTACTTTTTCAATCTCTGGTAAAACCGTAGTCTGCCTGTGTTACTATTGAGTGGTGCTCCAATAAACCAGTGGCAGCCGATTGAATTATTTACAATTTGTTTCTGATATATCCTGATACCACCATTGACAATGCTGTCTTCAGAAAAGAGGAGATGAAGATCTACTGTATCAAGGTCTTCTTGATACAATCAATCACACACACACACACACACACACACACACACACACACACACACACACACACACACACACACACACACACACACACACACGTGTGTGTGTGAACATGCAGTCTAAGAAAATGATTTATGTCAAAAACTTTGACAAGAATGAAAAACATTCAATCACAAGACAGTAAATCCACAACTTAGGTTCACTTATGAACGATGCTTGAAGTGCATGTTTTCAGGAAAAGCAGTCAAACTGAAAACACAGAGACCTACTGCAGAGAATGTAGAGGTAATGATATTAGCTCAAGTTGACTTGGCAGCAGCACACAGGAAAGCCTGGCAGGAAAATTGAAAAAACCAAAAGCAAAAAAACAACTCAATAAACCGGTAATGTGTAGAAAAGGACTGACCCAGAAGACACAAATTTTTGGAATATAAAACAGCCTCTGTGTTGTCACACACTTAAAACAGCAACCGGATTCCCTCAGGCACTTCGATTAGACACTTGGACAAATGGCCACCAAAAATCATGTTCCCTGAAAACCCTTTATATCAAGGGAGATGAATATTTGGTTTGAAAAGCACTGGCATGATCATTTGAGAACTAACAACCACTTCCAATGACTGAGCAACTTAAAAATAAGCAGCTGACCTGTCCTCGGGAGGCCGGGGGACGCTCTGTTTCAAAGATATTTTCTTTCGCTGATGTGCCCCGTCCAGCAGCTGCTCCCCCTGGGGGAAGATGCCTTCCATCAAATCCATAGTGGTCTTCATTTTGCTTTGGTCCAGAATGTCAGCTAATGACTTGTCCTTTCCCATAATATCCCGGGCCAGTAGTTCCTCCCTTTTCTGGTCCTCAGACAGTCTTGTGGTGAAAGTCTGGTCGCCACCGTTTGACTTGTCTGTTGGCTGCGGCGGCTGCTGACTGCTGCATTTGATTTGATCTACAGCAGTGGGTTTGTGGGACATTGGGTCTACCTGAGTAACAGTCATACCGTCGGGCTCTCTCAGACGAGTAAAAGTGCAGAAGACAGAGTCGTGCCCTGCGGCTCCCAGGCTGCCAATCTTGGTTATATCAGGGCCCTCAGGTTCTACAAGGGGCATTTCATTATGCTGAAAAACTAGGCAGCTGTCCTTTTCTGTGATTCCCTCTGTGTGCACAATCCTGATAGGTACTTTCTTCACTGCTGTATTTTTGTTTTCTATCACATGTTCCATCCTGAAATATGAGAGAACAAGAGAGAAATTAGCTTATTTTAGAACTCTCCCTGTATATTTCTGGGAAAGGAGGAGGAGAAAAATAAACCTTGCTGCAACCATATGCTGATTTTAAGTTTCATTGCATAATGGCAACAGAGATTTTTTCCATGCCCAGTGAGCTGGAATATCCAAGACATCTAGACTCCTCCTACCGCTCTGCTTTCTTCTAACTGCAATAATCGAACTGTGCAGGCATACTACAGATGATACCGATTAGCTCTGAATAAAGGAGATGAATAAAGAACCTCATAATTTGAGCTTCTGTCGTCATTTCACGTTTTCTGAATTTGGTTGAATTTAGTCTGAACCTCTGGTGGCTCATAGAAATGCAGAGAATCCCTCTTATGTACTGCTGCTTGATAACACTCACATGTTAACTCTCAATAAGCTTCTTTGTATATGCAGAAGACAGGCACAATGAGTACGACTAAGCTATACAAAGACTTTGATGCTGCAACGTTGGCACTTGTGTGCGTACTGGTTAGAATTCTCGCTTACCTCTTTGAGTCTTCATCTTGAACAGAGACAGGAGGCTTATCACTGAGTTGCTGTGGGGAAAACTGTGGCGATGGAGAGCGCTGCCCCTCCATAGTAGCTGTCCCTGAAGGTCTGCAGGAGGAAGTCAGGGGAGAGGAGTCAAACTGAGGATTGGAGGTGGATTGCTGATGCAGTGGGTCTTGTCCTTTGTCCAAAAGTCCTTTGGCCTGCTCAGAATCTCCCTTTGGAGAGTGGGTGGGGACAAAGGCGGAGTTAGGCGCACTGTTAGAGGAGCAGTTGGTAAAGACTTCACTCTGGGAACCAGTGAAGGACTTCTCAGAGTCAGTCTCTGAATTTCGGGGTGGGGGAAGCTTCTGTTGAACAGAGGGATTCCTCCTGGGTTCAGACGGCAGCTCGTTGTGGTCCTCAGACTGCAAGAGGACAGGCTCTGAAGGACTGTGAGAGATGGATTTGTGGTTCACAGTTGCATTAGCAGCTCTGATTCTTGAGTCAGGGTTGGCTGCAGTCAATGGTAGAGGGGGAGGCGCTGAGTAAAATTCAAACTCCACAGACTGTTCTCTCACTTCGCAGTCATCAAACCCTCTGTCTGAGAACCTGACAATCAGAGAAGAAATCTTTTAATTACACAGAGAAGCATGGACTATGATCTGCAGCTCAATCAAATAACATACTGTGGCATTTCTCCAGCAGCCACTATGATTAGACAGTGCCAGCATGACAAGACACAATTCTCCCTCTTTTTCTGCTGGTCTCCTTCCTGGTAACTATTCTGCTGGCAGCCTGAAGACGAATATTTCAGCTCCCGCAAGTCTGCTTAGAGGAATAAATAATCCTCCAGCCCAAAGACGCAAGACTAGATCACTTTTTCCTGCTTGAATCCCATTTGGAGTTTGGAGATTTAACTCTTTATAGGTAAAGAGGGGCACTGACAAGGAACTAAAGGAGTGATTGTAAACAGATTTGTGTGAGATATCATTTGCAGTGGAATGCATTAACTAAGCTATCCTACTATACTGTAAAATCATACAAACCATCCCCTGTCCGATTTAATGCGTGCAGATGTCATATCCATACACGGGAACACTCCAATACAAACTTAGTTAGATCTCAGAGAGACGAAGAAAAGTTACATTGATCTTTCAGTCACAAGATACAATGCGAAGACTGTGGGACTGATGATCGCAATTATTCAAAACTCCCAAAGGGAATTCTTCTAAGCAGTGAAAAGTCACTTAATGCAGCTTACACCATCACACATGGTTTGGCCCCTTTCCTGATGAAGTGTGAGAAAGTCATTTTGCAACAACATAATACATGACACTGGTGATATTCGCAGCAAAACGTGGGCAGATAATCCAGGGTTTTTGCATTATGATAACATCAAATGTGTGTTTAATGTCAGGTAAAATTATGATTTTTTTACTGTGGGTTGCAGGGGTACTCAATATTATAAAAACGATATCAAGGTACTACCATGTGCACAATTGTTAGATACATTTTTTTATAGTTTTTGTAAAAGAGTATAGACAAGAAAGAAAAAGTTGTGTCTTTCAGCTTGTTAATATTGAATTGGCAACATTAGCGTAAAAAAAGAATAATTAGGTTGAAGTCTGATTAACTAAATAAAGCACTCACCTGAGTAACTTTTTAACCCTGTAATTTCCAGAGCTGCAGATGTGAAAAGAAGATACATTGAGCATCCATAGAGTCTCCGAACTATCTATTGGTTTCCCTTCATGCTTGACTCAATAACACTCTCTGGGTGGAGCCTGACTCAATGGCTTGTATCTAATCTCCCAGAATGCCAGCAACAATTACTTCCTCCATACGGTTATTGTAAGGGAAACCCTGAGTGTCATATGGTTTGGCTAATACAATGAGGTTGCTCAACAGAAGATACTCTACACCACCCAATGAGTTTCACTTGAGTTTAGATAAAGACTCCTGAATTACTGGTTACAAGCCTATGAAGTCATCTTAACAATGTGACCAGACAATAAAGAAGTGCACTGCTCACTTCACAGTTACTTTTTTTTTCTAAATACCCACACTGTAGGTAATTCAGGTTAATGCCAATCTAATGTTTTTGTAGTGCACAAGTCAACCTGTGTCAAACCTCAAACAGACCTAAGACATACTATATGTTTGACACACCACAAGAATGGATCTAAATGGTGCTAGTTGTGCAGCTTTGACAACACAGATTGAGACATGCAGGTGTTTTAGCAGAGTGCTGTTCTTAATGCTGTATAAACGTATCTTCATCTAAAACGTGTCGGTGTAATAAACGTAAGAAAATAAAGTATGACAGAATTCCACTCCTTTTGTCAGTCATTTCTCAATTAGTTAAAAGCATTTAAGGGTGGGTGTGAATCGATCCACGTATGATGAAAACATTAAAAACGGGTGGTGAAGTGGTCCAACAGGTGGCTCCAGGGTGACATTAAACAATAACTTTTTACTGTTTTCAAAAGATTAAGGCTAACACAGGATTCAACAAATGAATCACCCTTCCTACAAAGCAAACAGCAACTAAAAACACATTATTTATAGATTGTGACAAAACCTAACCACTGTGCACCTCCTTTAAAACTTCCGCTGGTGTCCTCCTCATCTGTGGTTACACTTGCACATATACAAGCATATTCTCATACTGTTATTGTATATTGTTTCATAGTTACTCCACTATTTTGCAAATATCAGTTCTGCATTAAAGATATTTGCTTTTAGAGAATCAAAATATTGAGGAAAGTGATTAAGTACTGAGAGAAACTAGTGTAATTTATTACTTACAAAAATACATAATTTAAAAGGAAAAAAAAACATACACTTTGCTAAAAGACAACTCTAAATAAATGATATTGGTGGCTTACGCACAACGGTGTTAATTTAGGTATTTTTTAATATCACGTTTGATATTTTAAATTTTTTTAAGTAAGTATCTTATGTAAATGACCCCATAAAACTATTCTTATCATTAACAGTAAAATATGTATAATTGTAGACAACAATAAGTGTTGTTGGAGCTCTGCAGAGTTTTATCTATACACAATATAGCATTGAGAAATGATTTTGCATGCCAGCATGCTAAAACTGACAATGCTAACAATCTGATTCTGACAGATACAACTCACACCATTATATAGTTGCAAAAAGAAACTAAATGATTATAACTCATCATTTACATTACATTAATATAGAATGTTCAGAGAAATTGTAGTACAGTGTTTGGATATAATAAGGATTCATGCTCCAAGGGCCATGACATTCAGTACACAAATTAAAGGAAATACATCTGATGCTTATAATCATTTCATTGAGCAGCCCCCTCTAACCGTACATTCTTGTTGAAGAATGTATATATTAAAAAAAACTTCCTCACAGTCACATACACGGTCAGATTCCTTGCCTACAGAGAACGCCTCCACTTAGGCAAAGCTCACCCAGAGAGATGCCTTACGTTGTCACAGTTGTGTCAAAGGCATTGCGACTGGTATGCCTTGACCGATTACAAAGACTTCACTGTTCTCATTCAAAACTAATTCCCTTTATTCCTGATCAAGGTCATGAGCAGAAACGCACTGAGATAATCAACAAACATGCTGACAGTCCAACGCAGTCAAGTAGAATCCCGCATTTAGAAAAATATTTGGATTTCATATCAACCATACAGACTGTTGAAAGATAATCAATACCAACCTTGAAGTTATATGACAAAGAAAATAGACATCAGCCACAAAAAGTGGTCTAATTCAAAAAGGATGTAAGTCATATCCAAGTGGATTTACTCACCCTATATTAATGGTAAGCAGTTCAGCAGGTTTTCGCTTTGTTTGGCTGTATTCTGTCTCAGACATTACAGGCGTGGGAATTTTCTGCTAATAAAAGTGAGCACACACACACACACACACACACACACACACACACACACACACACACACAAAGGTTGTGCAAAATGATCAAAAAATCTACATCTCATTCAAAAAGCCATATGCTTGTCTCTTTGCTTCTTGTAACTAACCAACTCATGTTAAGCATGTCTGTGCTTCCCTCTGTACCTTGTGCTAAGGGTGTGTCGTTGTGAACAAACATCAAACACTATTTGACTAGGCTTTTTCCTTGTTTTCCTTATATCCTACGGGTTTGTCTTGATGAAAGATAGAATATACTTTGAAACAACTGTATATTCCAATTGACTAAAATCAAGTTTAAATTAGAACTTTCGCTAAAATATGTTGTTCAATAGAAGTTTCTATGTTTGCAATACCGATTTGATAATCAATCAATCAGTCTGTGTACTCACCTGCCCATACATGTCAGCTGAGGGAGATGATCGAGATCTCTCATGGAAACAGGAAGGTTTGCTTCTTTCATCTGGTCCTGTATCCAGGATATTGTCAGCTGACCAGTATCGTCCAGGGGTTCTTGTCTCTAGAGGTTTCTTCTGAATATTCCACCTTGCTTCATACTCAGCGAAGGTACCTAGTCTTTGCTGTTCTAAAACAGACGGTTTGTGTGCTGAATATGAGCCACCCTCAAGCTCTTCAGTGTTGTCTCTGCTCCTGCTCCCTTTTGGTATTTGTTTTGTTTCCCCAGAGGATCCAAGTTCTCGGCCCTTGTTCTCACATGGGTTCTCCGAATAGGTAGGACATGATAAGTGATCGAGGAATACTGTCTTTCCACTTTCTCTTTTCTGCTGTTCTATTGCGGAATTTGTATTTTCATTGTAAGGGCAATCTTCTTTTACACCAACTTCATGGATTTTGTCAGGTTCAGAGAAGGACTTTATCTTCTTTTCTGTTGGAAAGCGTTTTCTCCCACCAATGCGAGTTACTTGACCACCTAAAGGTCCTGATTTCCTCATTGTGGATTCTGATACAGTTGGTAGAAGGGTGATATCTCTCCTTGTCACAGCAGAAGCCTCTGCTTGTTCTAATAGAACTGGTTCCAAATCTTTCCTTCTGAAAGAGGTAGCCTGAAGCACCCGTGCCTGTGCTTCCTTCAGATTATCCTTGTAGGTGTTGGTAAAGGGGCTATTGGCAAAGATTGGGGCTGTGCAATCAGAGGACTTCCAGACATCCTGATCTTCTTCAGTCTCACCCTCAGTACCAGGGAGGGTAGCAGCACTTTTACTTTTTTGCAGTTTGGCTCTACTCATTTGGATTTCACTTCGTAATGTTGTGGCAAAACGGTCACTCTTTCTCATCTGCTTGTTCTCAAGTGTCTCATTGGAGTTTGTGTCTCTTGATTTATCATCATGACTCGTGGCATCCTTGGACAGACAATGAAGCATAGGGGTAACCTGAGGGCAGATCTTGTTGCTTACAGGCCAGTGATTTATTGTGTCTTGGGTTAATTCTCTGTGTTGCAGAGGAAGAGACCTCCGTTGATCAGTCTGTTTGCTGGAAGGACAACCAGAGTACTGAGCCTCTGCATTGTGTAAGTTGAATCCTCTCTGGTTTCCTCGGTCATCGTAATTCAGATTTGGTACAGAGGATTCTTTAACGGATGGAACTTGCTGTTTGCTGTATCCATTACTGTCTCTGCAATGCGAAGAGTATTGTTGTTGTGGGGGTACATGATACTTCACTTTAGTGACCGTTTGTGGGCTGAGAATTCTTTGCTCATTTCCAGTCTGTGTCAAGTCTATGTCCGTGGCACTTTTTCTGTCCTCAGCTTTTTCTGACGAAGGCAGTGAGTTAGCCTCTGTGGGATGGGCTGAAGTGACACAGTAACTGCGGCCATGTCCACTCCCATTTGTGTTTTGGTCAGCTACTCCAGTTGCCTGGGAGGTGCTTGAGTTTCTCCTCTGGTTAAGGGTTAAGTGCTGTGCAGAACTATTTGCAGGTTGTTCCTGCATACCACAAAAGTAGCAACTCAAACTCTGTGGTTTTGGACTAGGTGTAGTTCGGGGTTGTGAATAAAAAGTGCTTTTATCACTATGATGCCTGTGATGATAACGGTGATGTACATTGGATGGCTGGCCTTGCCGGACATCCGTGCTGGACAAAGAGTACTGCTTACTGCATTGGGTATGGTTTGATTTATCAGATGAAGTGTAAAAACTGCCCCTCTCACTTTTTGGAGATATATTGTGACTACCGGTACTGTGATTCTCAGGGGATGCCTTACAAGGACCATGTGAATTAGGTACTTCAGGATGAGATATGATGAGCCCTCTTTCATGTACCTTTGTAGCAGCAAAACTGTCACTGCGTGCTGGTGGGGGTGGGGGGGGAGGAGAGGGGGAAGTGGTCTTCTTTTTTTCAGGAACATGCCAAACAGGCCCAAAACTGGTTTTACTTGAAGTGGAATGGCGGGAGCCTGCCTGATCTTCGGTTTGTGGAACAGTGGAGCCTCCTGGTATTTGGGAGCATGTGAGTCTATCATCCGGTTTGACTTCTTCAGTCAAGATTTGGCTGTTTCTGCTACTGCTGTTTTTGCCTCCAACATCCCACTGATTGATTTTATACAGCATATTCTCTGTTGAGGCAGCATTGCTTTTTGAGAGTATATAGTCTGGGGTACCTGAACTGGTGGAGAAGGAGCTATAGGCAGAATCTCGTTTCCCTCCGCCTAGGTGCTCCATACTGTTGTTTGACTTTGCAGGTGACAGTTGACCACCAGGATAAGGATGCGAGACATGTTCTAGACTATCCATACTGCCATGAGAGCTGAACTGATCGGACACTCTGCAGAGGTTTGTTTGCTCCCAGCCATGAGTGAGATCACTTGAGGAAGAGCTGCATCTCAAAACAAAGAAAAAAAGTTAAACAAAAGCAAAATCATACTTGTCTTCAACTTAAGACATTTGTTTTTCTTGTGCTTGGTGTTTATGATATGGTTAAAGGTGAAATTAGGCCCACTTTCAAATGTCATCTCTCAAATGGCACCCTTTAGTTATGCCTCATGCTTCCATTTTCATATAGGGGTATAGAATTGGTGGAAAAAACTCACCATATGAACCGATTCATTCAAATGGACCATAAAATGAAGATGCATTATGCTTGGTGTTGTCATCTCAATGTTTTTAGCTTTCAAAATATAAAAACCCTTGGACTTGTTATGAAAACTTAAATTCAAACTTCCTTAAAAAAATCCCTTTAAGCATAATCATACACTAAGAATCATGAGGCAAACATCATAGTTACCTTGCATCATATGTGGTATGCCTGGCTGGTGCGGGTGGAGACTGTGTTTTGGCAGTCTCTGATTGGCTTTCGTTGAACTTGGTAGAATGCCAGGAGTGAGGCCTGCTTATGGGTTCATTCCGCCTGTAGAGAGAACAAAACTACTGAATGGATTAGCTACCAAACCCTGATGGAAAACAATACGCGCTTCCAAATTCACCCACCAGCCAATTTAATAGGTACACCTGCTCATTTCAACAAATATCTTATTTACGGGCACATGGCAAAAGCCAAATGTTTTAAAAGTTAAAGTAAGATCCTAAGTGGCAATGTCTACAAAAAATACATCATTGTGAGCAAAAAAATTGCATCATGTTATCCATCCATTGGATATGACTAATCCTACTCAGAGTTGCGGGGGATGCTGGAGCCTCTTCCAGCTTCCATCGGGCAAGAGGCAGGGTACACATTGGACTTGCTGCCAATCAATCGCAGGGCTAGGTATACAGACAGCCAGCCATTCACTTTCTCAGTTGCACAGTTGGGTAACTTTCCCAATTAACCTGCTGCATGTGGGAGGAAACAGGACAAACCCTTTGTAGACACGAGGGGAACATGCAAACTCCACACAGAAAGGGCCCCTGTCGGAATCGTACCAGGGTCCTTCGCGCTGTGAGGCCGAAGCGCTAACCACTCCGCTAGTTAAAGTTACAATGAAACTTTGAGGAATTTGATCCAGGGTCATTTTGGCTGAAAACACACTGCTATCATAGAAACTGGAATTTTGAAAAAAAAAAAAAAAAAAATAGGATAAAAGTATCAAATTTGAAAAATAGGAGAGACCTTGCACAGGCTAGGTTTCCATCATTTTTTTTTCTTTTTCCTGTAGTGCAATACTTGAGCAAATGTACCCATATGATAAACATCAATGTTTGAAGCACTGTGTAAACTTGTCAAATAACAATTGGCTACAGCCCTGGTATGCACAATGCATCCTCTTGGCACGTTGATACTTGACATATGCAGGCTGGAGCAAAAAGATCAAACTCAATTTGAAAGTTTAGGGACTAAATAAGCATGCCCACCCCCTTAAGATCACAGCAGAACAATTTTGTTTCATACATTACAAAAGTAATACTTCAGATGTGTCACATGGCCTTGACATACACAAGTTTCAATCAAAATAGGCTACTTCTCAGATGTAGTTGAAAGAGAGCGTCATAGATTCATATCAAGAAGTTGCGGCTTATGTACTACAGAAGCTGTGTTGATATGAATATTTAATATGTATTAGAAGCAATTAAATAGCTATGGAAGCAAATGAGGGTTTAGACAGAACCAGCAAGGTGTACCTGATAAAGAGGCTTGTGAGAGTATAAATCTTTGTATTTGCTAATTTATAATAGTGCTTGCTCTACAACGTACTGTGTCTATCAAAGCAGCAACTGACTTATTTTATTTCAACATTCCATACATCCAATACATATGAAAAAATGCACATGAAACATACCCTTTAAAGCAGTTCTTTCTGTTATGCATGTCAGGAGAGAATAGAGTGCTTCAACATATCAGTATAGAAAAAAAAAAAAATCAAACTTAAATCAAATTACATGAATATAGACAGAAAGTATAAGTAGATATCACAGGAAGACACTGTGTTGCATGCAACACACATGGAATGAATATCACTGGATGAATGAAACATACAACAAGACAAATGGGCATGCCATCGAGGGTAGGAAATAAACAAAAGCAGAAGGCTATTATCATGAGAATATGGAGATCTATTTTTACAAGACAAATGATTCATTCAATCATGGGCGCACTCTGCAACAATGAGGAGATGTAAAAGATGTAAAACCAGGTTAGGTAATACTAACTATGATGAATTCACAGAACTGTACCTCATGGAACTTCGCAAAATCTTCGTAAGAAAGCTTCTGGCCACATGCACTTCATTCTCTGAGGGCATTTTTTGAGCTACAATATCCACCATTTTCACATTCCTGGGCAGCAGGGGGAGGAACACAAACACTAAGAGCTCAGCAACACATGAGTGGGCACACAGTTGATAACAAAAACATAATTGCCAACAGCGGTATTTACATAAACAAAGTTGGTAGTACTTGCCGGCTTATGGAAAGTGGCTCTCACCATAGCAGTGAATTTATTGACCCAGAAAGCTAATCTAAGTTTCATGAAACTCTCATCAAACACACTGCTTTTAATTGAGCAGACACCCATATGTAGTCTTTGACAGTTTCCATGGCCTTGGATATCTGGTGTTAGGGTACCCTCTACTGGTCTAACTAAAGCTCATAATAAACAGAGGAGATGTTTATGCAGGAATATGATAGCCATGGATATGATGTACATGTATCATAGAGGACAATTCTGCTGACACATAGTTTGATTCATCTGTCATAAGCTCATTATCTGAACATGATTTAGGTGAGGAGAGCTAGTTGGGCTAAGACTCTGCCATATGGTCCCATGAGGAACACAAGTCCAGCATGGGGTAAGGGGGGCTTAGAGAATTGAGAATCTGTTATACAATCAGATCAGCCACCTCAACCCTTAATCCAAGCTGTCGTCTGCCTCCCAGACCGCATTTCTGAGTGTAAAAACCCTTTTCATTTGACAGGAGTAAGGGACTGTGGTATTCCATCGCAGTTTCCACTATAGTAATATTTGTGGTCTTGGGAGCACAATTTTAAAAAAAAATAAATAAATAATAAAAAAAAGTAGTTTGGTAGCACAGTTTGGAAGAACAAAAGACTGACGGGGACATTTATCCTGTAAAACTATATGTACAATTCCATGAATACATGAAATTAACGAGCAAAGTAGGCAAACACATGATACATATAATGTCGCCCTCCTGAAAGATTAAATAGCTATGTGACTGTATGATTGGGAATATAGATGTATGATGAGATTAAATATTGTATTCTATACTGTAGAATACAATTCCATAATTTCATACCTCAATTATTATAAATAAAGTTAAAGAATATTGTGAGCTAATTACATGAGCAAAAAAATGCCTGATAACATAATCCAAATGACAGGAACTTTCTCTTCTCTGTTGTTGATACTGAGTGATCTAAAATGTTGCTGTTTAACAATTCGTAACAATGGTGATAGAAACCATTAAATAAAACCAATCAATTGGTACAAGATATATATAGTTATTTTCAATAGCATAGGACCAGTCATATTTGTATTTTACTCGGAGTGAACTATATATGTAGGATTTGTGTTTTGGCTCTGTGCCAAATAAGAATCTTGGGATAAAATAATACTTTAAAAAAACAAAATGGGTAAATTGCAAATTACAAAATAAAATTTGCAGGCTAGGGCTTCTCTTGAGCACCATACTATTTCATATAAAATATCATGTGATGAAATATTTAACCTTAACTAAAAAAAATCCATCTGACATAATTCAAAGCACTTTGCCATTATGTAAATTTGATATACATCCTTGATTGTGCAGCTCTACAAGAAACTATTCCGGTGTGTCACCCCAAAAATGTTATACAGCTATTTTTCTGAGATTTTTAGTAAGCTTAAAAGCACCCCATACATTCAAAACATTAGAAAAACTTTTTTTTCCCAAGGGTCCCTAAAGAGGTGACAGCGAGTCTTGAGTGATTGGCTCAAAGCCACTCTTTCTCTAGGTTTAGTCATCCATTACTTAGGAATAATGTCAGTTTCTAAAGCTGTACTTAAATTTCATTAGGGTAATCATTTTAGACACAATGGTACAAGCAGCATTGGCAGTGTTTGTCTCTTGCTGATAAAAAAAAAGATCTTATGACAATCTCTTATTTTCGAGATACTGGTGAAACCAGTAAACTGATAATTTAATTGTCGTCTCGTGCTGAGGCATGGGCATTTCCTTTTACTTTAAAAGGTAAGCAGGCATCTATTCTTTCTGGTACATTATACCCCGGTTTTTGATTTGGGATGTAAAACTCTAGCTTGGTAAGACTGGCTAAAATTTGTACATGTGCAACCTACTAATTTCAAAAGCTTATTTTCATCTGATGTTTCGTCAACTCAACGCTGGGTGTTAAACCTTTTAACTGTTCTACCAAATGGTAACTAGGAAACACTGATGTTATTATGGTCAAGAATTTTAGACAAAGCCTTCATTTGTTTTGGCTCTCATTGGACCTTGGACGACTGTACAAAGACATGGGGTCAAGAGGTCCAAACCCTTCAGTCACCTTGTCTCTAGAGATCTGATGACAAGGTCTTCAGATAGTGACTTTATTTCAACAAAATAAATTGCTGGGAAAAATTTCCAAAAATATATTTTTTCGATGGAAGTGTAGACTGTATTTCCACTCAGTTCACAGACACATTTTTAAACTGCGACACAAAATGTAATCAATTAAAAAAAATGGGGCAATCCCACAAAATAAATAGTGGATTAGAGTTAAAACCTATTTAAAGGACAAAAAAAGTCCAACATGGATTTTAGTCATCTTTGTCTGCTTAGAGCCTGTGTTTCTGGGGCACTTGGAGGTAGCCACACATGGCGCCAGCTATTGGTATGCAAATGGGCTGTGTTTTATTAGGCCTATCGTCAGGGCTACAGCTGGGCCACCAGAGATATGTTAAGAAAGAGATTCAGTTGGCTGGAATGGGGGCAGGGGCATTATCTCACTTCAAATGTGTCTAGCGACTCCCTATTTAGTGAACAGCTCAAATATCGATAAAACATTAGATTTAACATATGTTCGTATTCTAAATAAACTAAGGACCCGCTGTTTATGTAAACCTCACAATCTAGAAGGGGTAAAATAATCACAGACAATTTATTGACAGAATAAGCTCAAAGATTAATTTGCATTTAGGTTTCAATGTTAAGTCTAGTTGATCATGGCTTAACCTAAATGATGTATGACTGCCAGAGTGATAAGGTAAAAACAATGAGAAGAAGAGAGTATTAGGGTCAGAAACTAATGCAAAAGTACCCCAATGTGTTCAAAGCCCCCTCTTTTAGACATCTAAACATAACAGGGTAATAGCTGTGGTTGAATTGGACCTTTAATAAAAAGTATTAAAAGCAAATTGGGACTCACCATGCATCTGCGTTGAGAAATGCAAATTGACCCCGCAAAGAATGATGTTATCCAAAATACCTACACGATCGCAATAAGAGGGAAGCTGAAGTTGGACAACAAAGTGAAACTGGCTGAACCTGTGGGCTGGTCAGGCACCACATTCCATAAACTCGTCAAGGTCTTTCTGCATCATTCCTAAACTTAACATTCGACCAACAACAGGCAACCACATACATCAATCACCTACTCTAAATCACGACTTGAAACAAAAGAAGGCCATTTCTAACGGCCATTTCTAAAAATGGGTTCAACTAGCAGAAGTAGGTTAAACTGGAGATTTCCTCCAGGATTGCGGGAGTTTTTACCCCAGAAAGGGGCTGGGGAGTGTATGGAGAACGAGGGTTATTGTTACAGCCAGTCCCCTCGCAGTATTCGCGAACTTTGCCTTGTTTCATTGGCTCTAAGCAGCTAATATGCTAATGATGGGATGAAATACTGGGCTCTTCTCTTACCATCTCCCCTGTTGTGAGAGTGACAAGCATTTCTCCTATTACCATAGCAACAGGTTGGTCTCTAGGCTGCAAGGGCACCTCATTCCCCCAAAGCATGGTAATGAGCTTTGCAACTCCTTATTCCACTTTTATCTGGCTAATTTAAGATTTTCCTTTTTTTTTCTTTTGACTTTAAATTGTGATCGTTGTTTGCTTGTTGCTTTTTAACTGATTTTAATCTTTTAGCTGTGCTCTTGTATAGCTAAAAGCTGAACAAAAGATATGCAACATTACTGACATTATGATTAAGACTGGGTGGGTTGTCTACTTGGTTCCTTTGCTGTCAGTAGCCAAGATATATTGAGGATGCACGTGCCCAAGCTGCACTTGCAGGTGAGTGGTTGAATTCCATTTTTGCCTTGGATCGCACAAAAGCCTTCTTCAGCAGACCCCACAATCAAACCAGTCATGTTTCAGGCCAGATAATCGGACTATGATCGCTATGTAATGACCAGCACATTCCTGGGCTGAGTAGCATACCAGCTGTCAAATCAGTGACTACCTGCATCCATCCATAGCCAACAAACACCTTATTAATGTTTGTCTAAAATGGAGGGCCCAGACAGCATCAGGCTCATCATGTGTACTGTCCTTTAATACCAGGTGTACCTCTCTCTCTCTCTCTCTCTCTCTCTCTCTCTCTCTCTCTCACACTCTCTCTCTCTCTCTCTCTCTCTCTCACTCCCACACACCAAACCACACACCCTCACATAAAACTATCA
>CAAKHD010013764.1:0-69589 GCA_901007705.1 Fistularia tabacaria | reverse complement strand
TCTCGCGCTCTCTCTGTCTCTCGCTCTTTTTCGCGCTCTCTCTCTCTCTCTCTCTCTCTCTCTCTCTCTCTCTCTCTCTCTCTCTCTCTCTCTCTCTCTCTCTCTCTCTCACACACACACACACACAAACTCACACACACACAAATACAATCAGTATTTAATAATTGTGCAAGAATAAACTCCACCTATTTGAATTTTATACAAGTACTTAATGAGCAACAGATTTCATTTTTCTCTATCAAAATTGAGACAAAACCAAATTACTCTCTGATCAGGACATCAAAAGATGTTATTGAAACTGAAATACTGAAGAACAAGCAAAGTACCTCAAAACTTACTTTTAACTCTACTTGTCATGGAAAAAGAGTAAACAAATGTGCACACTCAGGACTATGCTACACTGCAATGTCTTCATTCTGATTCCCTCAGCCGAGACCAACAACTTTAAGAAATCTGCTTACAAAAACAACAACTTGGCTCACAAGATTCCAAACATACTACATAGGTTTATTTAGCAAAACAATAAACAGTAAATGTAAGCCAGTCCACTGTGAACCCTCATGAATGTGTACACTGTAAATTACCCCAATAAGCTTTTGGGATTATAAGATTTGTGGTAGACAAACTCCCCTAAAATAGGCAAAAACCATAGAGAAACATTGGAACTTTAACACAAACTATTGGAATTCACTGGTGCTGCAAATTTCACCTTCTTCCAGAACAATGAGACAGACTAATACTGTGATTTTAGCTTGGCTGTGAAAAGGACCACAAGGGGGAAACCAAACGCCATCACCAACTTCACACTTCAGTTGTAAAGTTAATGATTGGATATAGTTTAAGCACCTCAAAGGAAGAGAGGAGGCTAGTCCAGACTGTAGGAGTCCTCTTTGAGTGCACAATATTCCCAATCTACCGAAAAAAGTACAGTGCAACGCAAACCTTAGTAAAACATTGAAGTGATGCTAAACACTGATGCTTTCAAGGAAACACCAAACAGTCATTGGGACACAAATATGATTCGAGTCTTCTAAAATCAACTCAACTGCATTTTAAGAGGTTGTGAGCGCGAGCCAATCATTAACATATCACCTTTAATGCTGATCGTGGCAGACTCTGTTAGCAAATAGCTGCATATTTACACAGTCAGCAGTTATGGATTAACATCGTTTGGACTTGTGTCTGTTCACCTACTGAATGCTAGTATAAAATTCAATCTCCTTTGGCCTTTGCCAACAGCTGAATAAATTGTCTTACTCTTCAGCTGCTAAATGCTCCCATTGTTCGCTAGCTATTGTAGTTGCTAGCCCTTTCCCATTTGGTGCTGAGCAGGTAGCAAACATTTAATAGCTACTCAGAGGCCATTCCCTCCTTTGCCATGATCGGATCCAGTGATGATCTCAGTCCATCAAGGCAGCCCACATACTGTGAGAAACATCAATAGAATAATCTGACTTACAGTAAAGTCAGAAGTGGAGGGCTGACAGTTAAATAAAAAAAAATCTTGTGCAACTTAAAAGAAATTATAACAGTGCATATAGTTTTCAACAAATCTATTAAAATAAATTCTTATTAGCTCCACCATTACAAAATTTAAATGCGTCTATCCTCAATTTTTGTAGGAATTTTTTTAATCCATATATCTGTATCTGCTTCAAAAAGTAGAGGGTTTTAACACAAAATAGGTACATGTAATACAACTAAAATCTGCGAAAATGCCATAATCAATGTCTTTCGATGTGTGCAGTGATTTATTAACAAACTACCAAAACATACATAAATTCCACCTAACATGATTTAAAAAAAAAAAAAAAAAAGTGAGATTGACAGTGATATTCAGTGTTTTTTTAATTAAACTTTTATCATCCTATCCACTGAAGCAAATGCAGTTATGTATGTTCAGTGGTTTTACCTGTGTGTTCAATCTGATGTGAGACAAGCCTTTTTTAAGTCACTCCCCTCCTCCAAATGACAAAGGCAATCTGATATTAGTCACTCCATGCAAAATAAGAGGCTGGATAGAGCTCCTCCCTTATGCAGTTTGCTGGGAGATCGCACCTGTAGACTGGAGCAGGTTCTGACAGCTTCCGGGTCCTTCATAAACTATCCAGTGTGATCCCAAAGGTAAAAAGAAAGGTGTTTCCAGGCTGATAACTACACATGCGAGCCGATTAGGACACATTCAAACACAAATTTTGAGTAAAAGTAGTGTTGTGAAATTCTAGAAATAAAAAAAAAACATTGGCGAAATGTGTTTGTACTATGTATTATGCTAAATGCAGATGCAGAAGACATGTTTGTTCTTGAGACCTTATAAAGCATCAGACAAAGGCAGTTCTGTAACAAAGATGAGAAGTAGGAAGGAACATAGGAGTCCCAAGGGACTTCAAGTCTGTCACTAATACAATGTGAACAACAGGACTTGTCCATGAAGGAAAAATCTTTTGCCATTTCCAGCAAAAAAAAAAATGACCAAAGTCAGACTCTTTAGAAATGCTGTTCTTCAGTTTAAGCTCCTTTTTAGAAACAATACAGTCACTTTTCACAACAGCAAAATGTTACTTGTCACTCTATCATGTACAGACAAGCTCACTGGATAGCATTCCACGACAACCTTTATCGTTTTTCATTCGGACAGTGTTCAGTATCATAAATATCAAATATGCACAACTGAATATGTACAAATCTGATTGAATTTCGGGAAAATATTGTCTTTGATTGCCTTCATTCAATGTGACCTTTTGTTAATCAACAGCAGGCTCTTCAGTCACTACTACATATGCCTTGAGAGGGGAAACAAAATAGAAATGCCTTACTACATAGTGAATGACACCAACACATGAAACAGGATTGTGAAATGAAATAAAAAAAACAAAAGAAATCCTAAATGCACCATTTGCCAAACTTCCCCCTGCCAAACCTGTCGGCTAGTGAACACACACCTAACAATGTCATCTACAATCCATTTTCCATCTTTCAACTTGATCATCATGTGAAACTTTCACAAACAATGAACTCTAGTTGACTGCAACTCAGTGCAACCTGGCAAAACAGGATTCCAGCTACAGGTGCTAGCTACAGCAGGTGCTTCCAGCTACTATCAAATAAATGTGACAAGTAGAATTCCCAGATATTGTGTGCTTTTGAGCAGACGATGCAAAGAGCTTCATGAACAAGGATAGCTCTGTCCCTCTGTCATCTTGGTTTGTTGGAATTATTACCATGGTCACTTGCTACGTTAAGGGGGGCGGGCACTTGTGACAGCAGTAGATGCAAGAAGAGAGGGCCTAGGAGGAAACACGGGAATTGGTTACCTACCTTTTCACCACCAGACTGAGGGTCTTATGAGAGCCTTTAACAAGGCAGATTGCCTCTTGTCTGTAGCCACTCAGGGGAATGTCATTGATGTTAACAAGCTCATCTCCCACCTGGAGACCTACAGCTGCTGCTTTACTGGCATCCTCAACCTGTAAGAGGAACATCAAATGGGAAAGTCAGAAATGAATATGCAATATCACAAAGATTTCATAGGCATTCTAGCTGGCCAGCAGGTCAGTAGAAACAATTCAGGACAGTTGTGTTCATAATTGAGGCCCCTGAAATATAGCTCTACAGAGGAGTCTAAACATATAATAAGCATAAACATTCCAGAACAAGCATGACTCAAACATTAAGCTGATTGAGCGGCTTAAGCTACTGTTGGCAGGGTACTCTCAGTTTTTTATACTAAATGTGTTATTTCATATATTGTGCTATTTCACAACTTCAGTTGTGCAAAATTACAATTATTCTGTCATAACTGCATTCAACAAACAAAACACATTTTATTTATGAAATGATATAAATTACAGGTTTGGTGTGATAAACAAATCCTTAATGTCTTAGAAGTTCCCAGTAAAGTGTTACAAGAGATTTAATAATCTAATAACCTTGGTGGTACATCGTATCTCAGAGAACTTTACTCATGATTGACACAACCTTATTTCTTTTGTTTGTTCTGTTTTAAACCTGATTCAGGTTATTCTAATGCAATGATTATGGTCATGTGATCCCTTTCACACTACAATTTCAGATATTAAAAATCAATAAATCTCATTATCACAAAATACAATGATGTTACATTTATTTTACGACAGCCAAATATGTTTGAAATAATGAAAAACACTAACAAATTGTCAAATTCAAGTCTCCTAAGTGCTTGTTTTGGATAAGATGAAACTTGAGAATGTTGGCTTGAGAAATTACTGAAACAACCAAGTGATTACACAAAATAGCAGCAAATTAAAAATTAAATACATTAATCATTTCGGCTATAAAATCAACAGCTGAGCCACTTCTGATCACTGATTAGGAACAACATTCTTAAGTTGAGCCAGTTTTTTTGCACATGACAAAAAAACAATAAAACTATATAAAGTCCACTACAAGGTTGGGAAAAATAACCATTTGCATATATTTATTTACTGTCAACCAAAAACACAGTGCATAAACATACATCCATAACATAATTATGTTGCAGATAGATTAAGATTTAATCGCACTGACCAAAAAAACTTTAATACTTTGATTTGCTGATTAAAGCTGTCATGAAATGTACTAAAGAATAGATAGCATCGCTATCAATTTCAAAAGAAGTGTACGTAGATGTATAGATATTCCATCATAACACAGAAAAAATGCTAGATTTGAAGGCTATAGAAATAGTACAAAAAGCTCATATCCACGCGAGACAAACACTGTACTGTGTTTGTCTGCGGGCAGACACCTGTAATAACATATCCGTCAAAGGGAGGTTACCAGGAACTCAGGACAGCGGATTTAAGTTAGACCAGCTAATGTTGGGAGTAATTCTGGGGCCACTGACAGGAGGGTTAACTGGGGGGTTTAAAATGACCGAGCCCTGACAAACAAGTGAGTAGAACCTTTCAAGTGTTAAACATATTAACGCAGTCCTCACGTTGCACTAGATAATTAGACATGAGAGGTGCAAGGTAAGAGAGGTCCCTGTGGAAAGAAGTGCAGCAAGAACTTGCTTGGCAGTTGGCACATTAACACACAAAGGGCAAGTAATGTAGCTGATTATCAGTCATCCAGTCAGCCTGTGAGGGGCTGCTATATGACTCAACTACAGAAGTATGTGTTCATTTGTGGAAGGTTTACGTCTTGTATGGCCTTTACCCCCATAGCCCAGATAACACTGATCACAGCGCCTGCCAATTTTTTAAACACTAGTTTTAAGAAGGGTTTAGGTAGGGCAGGCTGAGGATTTTTATGATAGCTGGCTCAGACCCTGACATGGTCCTGATATGGTAATGAGTTTTGTAAAGAAAATGATTCACTGGCTGACATATTCTTTGCATGTTCAGGAAACAAACTTCTTAAAGGGATTTTAAAAATCCCCCACTTGCACAGGACAGCCAAACCATTTTAACTCAATTGGATACATACATGGTGCAGATGCACTAAATATACATTTACATGACACAAAGCTGTTTTTACAAAGGTTTCACTTGTTGGTTACAAGTTATGTTGGCCCAGGGAAGGATTTTGAAAATGTTTACAATTATTGAAAGCAGCCTTGACACATGCTGACAAACACAGACGGAAATTTAAACAGTGGAGTTTGGCTACTGTAACCAGTGCATCTGCCTGCAAAGGCTATTCTCTAAATGGCTAGACACTTAATTTCTGCTGCAGAAGATTCGATGTTTTGGATGGATGTTAGCCTTTGCCAGTTTGACAACACATGTGGCAAATATCTATGTCAAAAGCACAAATTTGCCAAAGTTCTGTGAGATTGACCTGGGGTTTTGTATACAATAATAATCTTTTATACTGGCCTTGATAGTTGTGATCTTGCCGATGTTTGTATAGCTACACCTACCCTGTGTGTCTAACAAGTCATTTTAGGTTGTAGATTTTACGTCCTTCACTGTTTGGTGCATCTTACTGGGTGAATTATGCCGTTAAATAGGTGGGCAACATGGGCCACTCAAGTATTTGTGGGCAATTTAAAGCACTTATGCTGTGCATAAAGCCATGACTGTATCAACAGTGAATCTAATCACACCTAGCTTGAAGACTGGACTCTAAGCTCCGAAATTCAATGTCACTAGAGAAGGCATACATTTTAAAAAACATCTTGCAAATGTTTCCATTTGTTTAGAAGGCTAGGTATTGTTAAAAAGCAATTTGCACTTGAAGTTTGTTCGAGGGGACTGTTGTCGATTGTGCTTTGAACACAAAGTTGATGTACCAGACTCCTTTGCCTCAAGGGAATAGGAAGTCATTGAACAACATACTCAGCCAGTAACATATGAAAATTAATCTGAAATCCTTAGTTGCTGACATGAATCCCAGCTGAAATAATCTCGCAGCCCACTTTTGGCCATTTGTTAATATTTAGGTAAAAAAAGATTTTTTTTTTTTTTAACATACTTACATAATCGCAGAATGGCACATCCTGAGGCCCACCCAACTTTCAAGTCCTTGCCAGTGTATCACAGTGATAGTTAAAAATCCAAAACAATCAGAGGAGATATACTAAGAGTGATCCTGTATTCACTGGTATGCGTAAAAACTGCAGGGGAAAGGACACACCTGTTGAAATTTAGCTCTCTGGCTACTTTTTGACCTCCCTTGTTATATCTGGACCTTACATCTCACCTGTTATTAAATCCAAAACATTGTTTTCAGAATGAATAGCAGGTGAGAAGTCATCCAACCTTAAGAGATGGTTTTGGTGCAGTTCAAATTGAACTTTGGTGCTGGTCATTTGCAGCGGTTAAATGCAATGTGAGATCATAACAAACAAAATCAATGCAAGGTGAAAAAATTTGAGTTGTGCTTTAATGATGAAAAGGCCCTTTCAAAGTAAGTGAAATTTTTCTTGCGTGTTAGAATACACCCAACACCATAAACAGGATTCCAAGTACCAGTTTTCCTAATTTCTACAATGTGCTGTAACCATCAGTCTTTAAATTCATTTGCTTTTCCTTTTTTGTCCTGCATCTCAATGATGAGATGCTCTGTTGCACCGTTGAAAAATCTATCTGTTCTGTGAGGGGTGTCACAAGTTGATGTACATGGTGATATGCGGATTATGTGATCACCTACAGATCTAGTGCATTGGATATAAAATGAAAAGACACTTCATGCACAATCAGATCTGCATAATCCAAAGTTTTGCATATGTCAATCAGACAAAAGCCGATTGATTACCTGATGAGACTGATGAATTTTTTTTCTGGTTAAAAATTACTTTGTACAGAAGACAGAGGTGACGTCTTAAAAATCACAATTTCTTTCAACATCTGTTGGACCAGCTAGGGCTACACAGCAGTCTGGCTTTTATTTGAAAAGTCACAAGGAACATGTCTCCATTTTCAAAATCTAGAGATTGTAACTAGTAATATTCAAGAGACTCAAGCACCAGCATCGAGTAAAACAAAAAATGTCAAATAAAGGCAGATGCACAACCTTAACTAAATAGATTTAAACTGTTTCTCTAAACATTTTCAGCAAACAAGCACAATCAGCATGAACCATACCATGTCCTTTGTTTACCATCTTCCTGCAGGCTATAATCAGTCAAACTCCAGGCATCCTGGATGGCCAAGTCTACTCAAAAATAGCCTTGTGGCTCTCTGCAGGACATAAAGGGAAGGATGTGGTGGGGATGAAGGTACAGACTGTGACAGATGTCCTGACCACATGCTGACAGGGCATTGAACTCCCAACTTGTAGGGTTAGATACAACTTCACACATCACTCAGCGTGTTCACTCCAATTTTGACAAGCCGACAGCAACCAATAAAACAAAGTCACCCACATCTGACCTCTGCACCTGGCTTGAACCTTTTAGTTAGTTTAGTTTAATAACATTAGTCTCTGAAAGACAGACAGGTGTTTTAAGCATTTGTCTAATGCAAAATTCTTGTATAAATAGAATACATCTCTGTAGGCACTTTTTACTGGTGTAACTTGTTAGTGGCATCCGTTAAGACCCAGCAAAATTCTCAAGAGGCATGAATAAATTATTTTCATTCTTAGCTAATGAGCCCAAGACTCATGGTATTATGGAAGCAAATGTCAAGGCACTGTTCGATCTCAGATGGGACTACTACATTGTTAATGTATTGTTAATGAACTTTGACAATTAAACATTTAAAAGGTGATAATAAACCTAATTTTTGTCTGTACTGATATTTCAGGAAATGTTATGAACCAAGATGAGGAACACAGGAACACAAGCATCATACTGGATAAACCTCACCATTGTCACTGCATTCGCTATTATGCCATCAAAGCATTTACCGAAAAGCGCTGCGACTAGCATGACTTTGGCCTCCTATTATTAGCCACACAAGAACCACAAAGTGGTTGAAAAAGATATTCAAAAGAACCATTACATTTTATGAGTTAGTGTAACAAACCTTAAAATGTGTTTATGGAACTAGTTTTATTTTATTGAGCCTCTGTGTCTCCTGTCTCATGGAGGACCAAATTGAAGCATGCTTCTTTGTGGGAGTGTTGCGCATTGGGTATCCACTTAAAGTTTAATCTGAAAGATTATGACAAAGATAGTCATTCAAAATACCATCATCACCATATATAACAGGTCGATCAAAGAAAACATTCACCAAATAATTTCTTAAGAGTCCAGAAGTTTTTCCAGGTTTCCATATCCTAACTTCTAAAAATAGAGGAACTATTTTCAAGCAATGGAACATTATCATATCCGTTGCAAATTGTTTTTTGTGCAATCCTGAAGCAGTCAAATCTAGCCTTCAAAGTTATATTTTAAAGAATTTCATTAGAACTTCGATAGGTTTACTTTAAATTGCCTTATCACAGCATTTAAGAACAGACATGTTCTGTGTGTCTGGTAACGGTTCTTTAGGAGCCAGCAGTATTTTCCTCCTATAAAATGTCATCTTGGCAAACAAAACATACATATGACGTTTATGCCCAGCTGTGTTGTGTAAAACAGGATTATTTAAGTTTATTGCAAGTAAGGACTTTAAAGTCCATGAAGACCCTGAGCATAACTTGAGCTATGAGAGGAATGTTAAGAATTTTAATTAGATCCAGGATATTTTTTTTACCAATACTCTAACCTCTTAAAACTGCAGACCCTTTCTTTTCAATCACACTCTATTGCATCAATACAATTAAACAACCAGGAAAAGTCATTTGAGCCAGTATACCTGTTGTTGTGCTTTTTTCTGTGCTCTAACATTAACATGTCTGTTTTTGTTGATGTACAAAAGAGTCTTACCCAAAGAAAGGTTCACAAATTAAAAGTCAGTCACAAACTGATTGGTATAAATACTCAAAATGCTAGGGTTTGTTGTTGTTGAAATTTGTGATCAAATCTTTAGACTTTAGATAGCGGTTTGAGACCTCTCAATATAAATGTGAGGATTTCAATATATGATTTCAGAAAACAAATGTTTTACAAACGCCAGTTTTCTTTCTTTTGATCATGCAGAACCAATGTTGTCCTTTGCAGCCTGGTGTCTTCAAACTGCTCCCTAAGGTAAGACACGTTAGTATAAATGATGAAGTATCATCTAACAGTGTTATCCTATTTTGTCAATACTGAAAACTGTGTTAAACAACTGTTTTGGCTACATTTCTTACACAAAACAGTTCGCACAATATCATTTCTAAGGTGTATGAAATATCTTTATGAAATCTCCAGTTTTGTGGCACAACAATGAATGGATTTGAATATATATTGACACACTTAATTATTCTATATCTTTAGTAAATTATATTATTATTTATATTATTATTTTTGTCGTGATCAGTAGCAAATACTCGGCCGCATGATTACAAATGTGCAGCCATACAGCTTGGCGCATCATACAAATGATAAGTTAAAACTTTTTATAATTTATGACTTATGCATTATTTCAAACTTGTTTAACAATTATTTTCATATCAGGGTGATTGCTTTTATGATTTTGAAAATGACTTGTGTATGTTTTTTTTATGGACTGATGTTATACCAAACATTTTATAGTTAGACTTTCAGATTGGAATGTATCATTGCAATACAACTTGTACAACACAGCAATGATGAAAATAGGATGCATGTGACATAAGAATAAAATATCTTGGACAGCAGACAAAGGTGTGTTATGTTACCAATGCAAAATGTATGGCCTCTTTGATTTGACATCATTATCCCAGAGACAAATGAAGGCCTTTTTGTCTCTTATTCTTGTCGCCCCTAGCCAAAATGTAAAGATTAAGCTTGATCAATGGTTAGACATATTATCTAGAACTATAATTCTCTTTTTCTAGTAAATATAAATATCTTAGTCACATACCCTCTGAAATCAGTGGCTTTGGTATGCAAGCTGCTCCAAAAGGGTATAAATCACTAATCCTGACTTAATTCATCCCATCATGCCATTCCAACGAGCTCCAGTCTGTCACGCATAATTCACGAAATTCAGAAAATCAAACAAAGCTCCAACATTCCTTCCTTGCTCCTGGTACCACACTCAAGTTTAACCCAGGAGGAAATAGGACTGAAAAAATGTCCAGGTGGGATCTTCTAACACACACCATAGCAAAATAAACACAGTGGCATTTCAAGTCTGCTTCACAGGCATGATGAATCTAGTTTGTGATGAATTTTACATCCAAAGTTTATTGAGAAGTAAAGGTAAAACTCAGGAGGAATCTTGCCAAAACAATTGTTAAAGTGTACCTATTAACCAGCTGAAAACTCTAGAGGAATTATCATCTCACCATCCAAAGGAAACAAGTCCACCTTTGCTGGTTCTTGGAGAAGACGTGGTGTGTAACAATAAAATACTGTCAATATAAAACCAGAGAGCAGCAGCACAGCCAGACAACAGTTCAGCCCACACAATTCAGCAGTGTGTGATCACTGTATAATCATGTAGCTTAAAGACTTGAACTGGTCAGAATTCTGTTAGCTAAAATCACATGCTACTCCGACTGAAGAAGCTGGTGTAAATGTGGTCATGAACGTCTCGCTTCATGAGTTTCAGCCCCTCTGATATGAACTTTGGACCCAACTGGGTCAATACAGAGTTAACAACCCAAAAAAAGGACAAAGCTTAAGGCAAACAGGTGCTGGTATTTTACCGTGCCAAATTAACTAGCAAGGTCCTTAGTGGTAAATCATTACACAGCTAACAGAGAAATGTGTAGTTTCAGTCCTGATAGGGCTGCATTGTGGCTAGCTATTTGTCTCTAGGGCTTTGGAGTTGCTCCAATCATCCATTTAGCAAGATCATAGCACTTGGGAATTAAACTAAGCAAAGAGAACATTTTAGAGCATATTCAACCCAGTGAGCCACATGTTTATCCAAAAAAGACCACACTTTTAAAGAGACACTGTTCAGTGTAGTGATGTGTAATAACTTTTTGTTTTCTATTAGAAATCTGACTCGCAAAAAGTTTAAAGACAGTGCCATTGAAATTAGACATTACATTACAGTTACATTTAGTTTTTCTGTGATACACTTGTCTGGACATGGGATGATAGAGGGCAAGCCTGTGGCTAAACAAGAAAGGTAATACCAGTTCAGCTATTTGATAAAACTTGAGTGGGTTCAATGAGGGACAACAAAAAAGCTGTAATGGTGTTTCCACGTCAACTAGTTATTATGTAAACATCCAAGATTGAGATACTGAAGCAAAAAAATTGCAATCATCATTATTATTGCATTCAAGCTCCACAAATAAGTGTTACATTACTGCAGTTATACATCAAGTTTCTTCTAGTAACAATGTCACAACATCTGAGTCATGTAAAATGCTATAAAATAAAGCTGCTTGGAGCAAAAAAAAGCAAAATGTAAGTGCGCGATTCAGAGGAACTTAGAAAATTTTAGCTTTAGTGTGTCCATTCAAGACATGGAACAATGGACTGAAGGAGATATAATGTGATGAATGATAGGCTTTTAAAAGAGCCATCAAAGTATTTCAGTCTTGCAGCAGAAACCCTGTGTTTAAACTAGACAACATACACAGATCCTCTCATCTGTGAGGTGCCTTATAGACAATAACTGTTCGGACTGTTACCTTGGTTATGAGCAGAGGTTCTCGATGCTCCACCCCTCCTCTGAGAGTAAATCCCCAGGGTGCTCCACCTGACAGAAATATGTCCACCAGCTTCCAGCCTTCCCTGTCTCGGGTCCTCGGTTCCAGATCCCCTGTTGTTTGCATCACATGCCAAAGACTCTCTCCTCTTATATAGTGTGGATCATTTTTATATTTCTCAGCATCCATGGCACTAAGAGAAAGGTACAAGCATAAAATACAGCATTAACATACTCCTGTAGCACATAAGAATAACAACTACTTTTTGGAGCCTGTCAGTTTATCATCTGGTAGCAGCAATTCACAGATAAATCATTGCAGTGGGTAGTAGCAGTAGAATAAATACGAAAACTGTGTATGTTGGCCAATATATCAAAATAAATTGTCACTACAACTTTTCATGCCCAGAGACAAAGGGGTGCCAGAGAACATCCTGATTAATATTGGGGTAGAGGCAGAGTACATCTGGACTGGTTACCACATTTAGAGACATAAAATCACTCGCTCATTCACACCTATGGACATTTTAGAGTTTTAATCAGCACTCTTCTTTTCCCTTCTGCCGTTTCCTTCAGGGGTCACCACAGCAAATGATGTGCCTTTATCTTACCCGATCCTCACCATCATCTTCACTCACACCGATCAACTTTCAATGTTCCCCTTGACTTAACAAAACTGTATATTTCTGGAATGGGGGATAAAACGATGTTTTTTTGATGTTGCCATTTGATTAAATGTTGTTTGCAATGCATCAGGACATCTGATTCCCAGATCATGATGACACCTGATTGTCTTGCAAATGCCAAAATATCAACATTCACACAAAGCGATATTTAAATGATTTTAAAATGTTACATGGGTTTGGATGTTCAACTTTCTTTTTCGAAAAGGTACTTTTTCTGAATGAACTATAAATCTGTCAGGCATTAGAGTGCTGCTTTCCAAGTTAAATTTACATTTCGCTGTTCAAACGCCATGAGTACTTTTGCTTTTGATATCTTAATGCACTTAACGGACAGTTTTTTTTCTTGGATAATATTCATTTTTCCCAATACTTGTGAAGTCTCCAAAAATACGGCACTGCTATTGCTTAACCACCGATTGTCATGTCAACTGAATGGGACATTGTGAATGGTCAACTACTGTCATATTCCCATGTTCTGCTGATTCAGCGATATGGCTAGTGGCCACTGTTTGGAAAAAAATTTCATGGGCAATTAAGAATAAGATGATATGAGTCCTACTTCATCCAGTATTAGAAATGACACATATTACTGATCACTTTCACAGCCCAGCACGGTCTGCCCTTATGCTTGAACAGCTGATCTTTTAAGTCCTTCTGAACCTGGGCATGACCTGAAAAGAAGACCAACTGTTCTACTAGACAGACTCAGGAATAAAGAAATTGGGAATTCCCCTGTGGCTGGAGAATACAAAAATATATACATTTATGTTTGATATAAATTCTATTTTATAAATGCAGTTGATTTTTCTTGATGTCTAACTTGAGTGTATTTTTCATCCAGAACAATAAAGAAATAAAAATATATCCTTTTGTAGGCAAAACAAGGTTCTCATTAATCTTTTACAGAATATTCTGTAAGAAATGTATGTTTGAAAACGTTTAAACAATAATTATTGTGCTTCTCGGGTAAAATTTGAAGAAAAGCAGTCACAGCAGGCCAGTACTGGGTAGGAGGCTATAACAACACTGAACGAGAATGCAAACCTTTATTTTGGCAAGCATGGACACACCTTTGAAGTTGTCGTCTCATAAAGATACTAGCAATACTTAAAGAGGCTCACTCATGATGAATTCATACATTATTAGTGTTTTCTGGATCAGGATGAATATTAATGCTCTGAGGAAAAATGTATACTTCCTTTCAGAATGATTAGTTATTTACGTAGATACAGCTGCCTCGAATCAAGAAATTAGTACCACTTTAAAAGGTTTGGGGATGTACCTGCAGTTCCTTTTGTGCTGAACTTGTTTAGATCATGGCCAGATTTGCACTCAAACATGGTATTGTGCTCAAAACGTGATCACTAAAAAGTTTGCTACGTCTCGCTTGTAAAAAGAAAAAAAATCGTTTCACACGTGCTTTTAATTTGAAAGGAACAACGCTTCGAAGCGCAAAATCAATGCTCGAACTCACATTCTTGAATAACTTTGCCCGTCAAAAAGGAAAAACAACGCTGTTTTACGATGTGTGGAGAAAGTAAAAGGAGTCTTCGTATCAATGAATCTGTGACACCGCGTAAACACCTGTTGTGTCACTCCTGGCGGCCCAACATGAAATGAATGCTCTTATGTTTGAGATTTGGACCCAACATTGTCGAGAAACACAATGGAAACCATCTTCCCGGTAGATAAACACAGCCAGCAACAGACCTTTTAAAAACAGAAAAAACTACAACTACAACACCAATAACCCTATTCTACCTTTGTGTGGAAAAAAAAAGCCTTGTGTCGTTACATTAAATAGTAGACCGAGTGAAATAAACAAAATGATTATTGAAAAATACACTTACCTGCGAATTCAACTTCAGGATATACGGGTGATCGCAGCCGTTTTGTCCCGTCTGGGCGGCACGCAGCTCTTTTCCAGGTTTTACTTACAGACACATCATCTTTCTAAACGCCTTAATTCTTACAAACATCTCCTTATTATTAATCCAAGATTGATGGGTAGGTTTTAGTTAGACTCGAATTGAGTTTTTTTGAGTGGACTTGAACGCAGCAGTTCCTCTCCGTATCCTACTTCATCATGCAAACCAACGACACACTGACACACACCAGGGAGTGGAATTAGCTAAGCTAACAACTAGCACCATCCACGGACAACAGGACACCAGCCTTGCCTCAATGCATTGCAAGGGTGCCATCTGCTGTCATTTAACAAATAGTTAAACTGAGTTTTAAGAATAACGAACTTAAAACACAGATATTACATTTACACAAGATATTCCTACAATACAAGACGGTGTAAACACCTCTCTATACATTAAATCGGTATTCTGCGGACATTTCTTATGAATGGATAAACTCTTTGGCGTGTGTTTCTATGACAACGTGTGTCGGGAAAGCCATGACCGTACCAAAAGAAATCCCGGAAGTGTTCGAGCTAAAACGTCAGCAGTTGGGGTACTTTACTTTACCGTAAATTAACGTAAAGTCGACTTTAAACTTTATTTTTTGAAAGAGCGTGTCCACCAACTTGATAAAGTACAACAAAAAGCAAATCGTCTACTCTTTGAATATGCTTGAAAATTGGAGTGCCTGGCTAGGAAACGAATACGATCAAGTAAGTGAGTGTGGAGTTGTGTGTGCTAAAGACAGAAATCATGGGAAAAAAACAAACAAACCGAATGCTGTGGCTGAGGGCGAGGGAACTGTCCTTGAAGGTGCTCAGACACGCCGGCTAGTTCAGAAAGCCAAAGATTTGAGTGGCAAGTGAGATCAAATTGACCGAATGCAGATATTGCAGTGCTCTTAGAGTTAATGTTTCTTTTAACTTTCCCGTAGGATTCCTTAATATCGCCAGTAAAATCGCCTCAAAAAAGCTATTCCAGTCGGTTATTGGAACGGCTCAAACAATAAAGCACAGGGTGGAAGATTAATGACATTATTGATCAAGTCAGTTGGTCTTCCTTTCTGACTCCATTAAAGTTGAAGGTGCCTCCATTGTAACACCATAAAAAAGCCTTTTATTCGTTTTTAATCCCCACAGACCATTTTTGGTGATTTCCACATGGAGCAAGAAAAGTGTGTTCAGGAAAAAAGAGCAAAAGAACTTGATAAGTTCCTTGTATGTCTACATCTAATTCCAAGCATTAGTAATATGACTATATCTAACAGCCCCATTTCTAAAATTCATTCAATTAAGATATGGAAAATGAAATGTCCGATATATGTCTGTGAAGATTCTCAGTCATCAAAGTTATGACGCATTTTGTTTGTGATAGTGAGTAATTAAGTGAGTCCAGTGGCTACAAAAGGATTAAGTACTCGCACCTATCAGATACACAAAACAAATACATTGATGAAGTTTTTCCCCCGTAAAAGTAACATTTTACTCATTTTTTAAAAAAATATTTTTTTTAATTTGATAACTCTTGATTTTTATGTTTTAAAAAGTTGTGTGCACTACAAAAAAGATTGACAACAGAAGTAATGCAGCTCAGGAGTGTTATCTGACTTTGATATATGTCTGGATTGGTGACAATAATATTATGTGTTACAATGTTTTAAATGAAAAAGAAAGCTATTGTACAGTATCATTGATTGAATTTGATTGATTTGAATTTTTTTATTCATATCAATAGATTACCCAGCCTTAGGTTGAATATGTATGGTTCTGTATATTTTGATTTAATCTTTATTGCACATCAGATCAGACAAACTTTTAACTGTTCTTAGGCCACTAATAAAGCTACAGCTGCTTTTTTCACACACCCAACAGACATTTGCTGAACACATCTGCAAAACCTTTACATTTTTACTGGAGAGTAATAAATTTAGGAGCTGCTGAGCCCCCATGGGTTGGTTTAAGATAAGATAAGATAATACTTTATTGATCCCCATAGGGGAAATTCGCGTGTTGCAGCAGCAACATTAGAGGGAAAAAAAAGAAAACAGGATATATATATATATATATATATATATATATACACACACACACACACATATACACAATATATACATACAATATACACATATATACATAAGTACGCATATATTCATACACATGGATGAGGAGGATGCCTTTCAGCAACAGATCTCAGCACTGTCTGTTGTAATTACCATGAATTACATTCACTAAGATTTGTAGTTTTAAGTTACATAACCCATTTTCAACCAAAAGCACTTTAAATATTGCTCTGATTTGTTAACAGGACAAAAAAACTTTTTTGCAAGCCCCCCTCGCCGGGGTGCAGTTTCACTTTGACTTTCAGCAAATGTATCCAGTTGCCATGATAATGGTAGACGAAGATCAGTTGCTTCAGAGGATGTGCTTCCACTTGGTCCCCAAACAGTAAGAATTCTATAATACTGTGTGTCCTGCAAAGAGAAGACACATGTATAAACAAATGATTTTTAATCTGTGTAGCAAAAGCTGTGTCTATGTGCTATGGTATGAACATCTGCATTCCCCTTGACATTCTTGCCAGGGTGACGGAAGAATTACTTCTACTGCGTGTCCTTGATAAAATAGTTTGCCAGGCTAACAGCTCTTGTAGCACAACAGCCTGGAGAGCAGACGGATGTCAGGGACTTTGGGTCCAGCCCTGAGGATGTTCATGACATGGGTGAATGTGCTCTGAAAAGTCAACGTTTAGAATTGTTTAACCACATTGTTTATGTCTGGGTTTAAAATGGCACAAAACCATAAATAGTCGAATACTATCTACTAAGCGTTGAATCAGAGAAAAATGGACAAAAGCATAGCATTTTATTAAGTCCATTCAATGATTCTGTGGTTTGATATAATTTTAACATGATTTAATTTATAGTGGTAGATACACCACCACATAATTTTTACTAGCATACAGCATGTATTAGCTTAATTTTGGTGTTTTTATGTTGGCGTATTGCTTTACTTATTTGGGCCATGTAAAACTGAATGCTTATCGCTTAAGACTGACAGATTACTGATATGATCTTGAAATATATTTTTGATAATTTCAAAATGATCATGCGATACCTGTTAATTTCCTTAAACGTCTTTTATATTTCTCGATTGTCTTTGATGTAAACCGCATCATAATGTGTAATATTTTTAGAACATATATCAAAGTTAGACCATGATTAATGTGTAGACCACATTTTTTTTCTTCTCTATTGATAATATTATTCAGAGATGATGTAAAAATATTTCGCTGAGGGAATGAAATGGAACACTCCCATCTAATGTCAGCAGTTCCAGACCAAAGACAACTGAGTTAAGAGACCTTCTTCCTAATTTCATTTGATGACACATGAAAGAAAATAGAGAACCGATTGTAGAATAAATCACTGAATGTCTAATTTTTTCATTTATGTTTTTGTTCACAAAAATAAGGAGAAAGAGATCTCTACCAGCCCGGAAGTGTCTGATATGAGTGATGCTTTTGTCTCTTGCCAGATAAATGCAGATGGCCTTTTTAAAGAAATGGAACAACTGGTTCTGGACAAAAGGGAACATCCATACACACATGAGGGTAGTCCTACATCTTTTTGTTTAATCTGGATTATGATGAAATCAGAGCAGGAGTTTATCACATTATCTGTGCCTGATGGGGTGTCTCAGAGGTCACAACCGACTGGCAGCGGGAGCTGCAGGAGGAACTGCAGGAGTACGATGTGCTAGCTGATAATGACGACAATGGCGAGAACAGAGACAGAGATTGAAGAGATGCTTCAGAAGGACAGTTAATGCACAAATGTCCTCTGTACTTAACTGCTAGAAGGACACATTAAAGGTCAGAAACATTACTTTAAGATGTATTTCCAAATTGGCCCACGGACCGATTGAGATCAAGAAATGCCAGTGAAAATGACCATTCAATGACCAGAAATGAACCGAAAAAATGAGAACGAGAGAAGGAAGCAGGACAGGTGTCACTGAAATGACATGTTCACTGAGATGTTTATGATGTATTTCTCATCATTCTGTGCAGGAGAAATACTGTTTGAACAATTTTTGATGATAGTGTATAATTTTATTTTCCTTATTCGTCTTCTGTTCATGGAGGCTAAAATGTAAAATTATATTCATAAAGAGGTTCAAAAATCAATTTGCTTTTGTTTATTTTGTGGCAATAGAAAGTGGTGTATTGCAACATTCTATTACATATTTATGTTGTTACATTAAATGTATTGGTTTGTGAAATTATTGAAAAACAATTCCAAATGCCATTTGAAAATGATATCATGAAAAATGAACTTAACCTTTATATTACACTGATTAAAACAAAGTTGCATTAATTAGATTCCAAAGTAAACAAAAATCTATACATGTGTTTTAAATTAAATAATAAATATTCAAGAATACACTAGCTGAAATTCACAGCTATAAATGCCAGCTGTTCGTGAAAATAACCTTAGAAACCTGGAGATCATACCGTGAGGGTATAGGGACTCCTATATATTTTTTTTCTTTCTCAGAATATACCTTGTTTCTGATAGCCGCCCCTAATAAGTTTCAGACATGTTATTTCAGGTAAATCAGCAAGACGAATTCAGGTCATTGTCTCTTCTGTTGTCACATTACATCAGTGATATAAAGCAAACAATGTATTATGACAGTACAGGCTGGTTGCCCTGGCACAATCTTTATTGCTTGACATGACATGAAACACATTTCTTGCGCTGTATTTCACTACATCATCAGCCCTCTGAAAGAAACTCAAGCCAGTTATTTGAGAAACAGTTTCATTCCCTTCTTGTTGAAGTTACTGTGTATTCTTGAGTGTAGAAGAGCATATAGTACAACAGTGTTTCACAACCACTGTGCAGTGGCACATTAGTGTGCCGTGAGAGATCTACAGGTGTGCCCCTGGAAAAATACCCACTCTCACCTGATTGGTCCAAAAAGGTTTTTTTTTCAACACAAATAATGTGTCTTGGTACGTCTATCTAGGTGGGCAGCATGCAGTGACAGGCAGAACAATAAACACTCTTCCACTAGTTGGCCACAGGTAGTGAATGAACCTGTGTATCTACCTGCTGCTGCTCAAACAGCAGAGTCATTAGTGATGCTTCGAGTGAGACAGCGGCAGTGATGCACGATGGATAAATATTTTAAAAGAAAAAGTACTCAATCAGGACCCTCTGGTGAGTGTTCAGGAAAAGTTGCACATCAGTGGGAAATTTGCAATGCAGCTCGACGAGTCTACGGACAACGGACATGCACAACTTCTAGCAAATGTGCGCTTTGTAGACGGAGCGAAAATGTTCAGTTTTGCAAGGAACTGCCAGAAAGAACGAGAGGAAAGGAAATATTTCAAGTTGTATCAAGAGTACTTTGACCAAAGAGAACTTCAGTGGCAAAACTGCACAAATGTTTGCACTGATGGAGCAGCTGCTATGTTCGACTGCACCAAAGGAGTTGTAAACAGGGGGAAAGCGCAGCATCCGGATGTTATTTAGACAGATTTCTTTCTGCACCGGGAGGCAGTTGTTGCGAAGACATTACCAGCAGACCTTCCTCCTGTACTGAAAATTGTTGTGATCATGTTAAACTTTGTGAAGACGAGACCTGTAAAAGCCGCATGTTTGCACCGTGGTGTGAGGTACATAAAGTGTTATTGCTCCAAACAGAGGTCCGGTGGCTGTCCCGTGGCAAAGTTTTAGCCCGTGTGTATGAGCTGCGGGGGGAACTTCAGGTGTTTTTGATAAATGAGAAGTGTGATGGTGCTAAGTTGCTTTGTATGGGGTGGGTGGTGTGCAAGACTGGAATTATCTGGTAGATATATTTCAAAATTTAAAGACACAAGAATGCAGGGCTGAGATGAAAACCTGCTCACAAGTACAGATAAAATATTCAGTATTCGTTCTAAGGTGCAGCTCTGTTGACAACATGTGGAAAGTGTCAACCTTGAAATGTTCCCACACACCCAGAAGTGGCAGGGTGTCAATAGTGCTGCACTGTCTGAAGCAATAGGTAAACATTTGAAGACTCTGGAGCATAAGCGGTCATGTTATTTCCCTTCACTTTCCACTGATTGCCTTGACTGGGTTAGGAACCCATACAGCTCAACTGCAGTTGGAAAAGATATGACTTCGCAGGAGCAGGAGGAAATAACTGAACTGAGACAAAATCGTGGTCTAAAGCTGAGCTTTGCTGATCTACCGTTGGACAAGTTTTGGGTGATTGTTGCTAAGGAGTTCCCCATGCTGGCAAATAGAGCTTTCAGCTTTGTGTTCAACCAAACAGGGCCATATTTCACACTGAGTGAGTAAATTGAGACTACAATTTCATTCGATTTCATTAAAAATGTTTTTGACACATTTATTTGCTGCTGTGCCGTGTGATTTTTCTCATGTAAGATACACTACATGGCCCAAAGTATTTGCTCACCCATCCAAATAATCGGAATCAGGTATTCCAATCATTTCCATGGCCACAGGTGTATAAAATCGAGCAGCGAGGCATGACAACTGTTTTTACAAACATTTGTGAAAGAATGGGTCGCTCTCAGGAGCTCAGTGAATTCCAGCGTGGAACTGTGATGGCACCTATGCAACAAATCCAGTCGTGAAATTTCCTTGCTCCTAAATCTTCCACACTAACTCTCAGCTGTGTTATAAGAACATGGAAATGTTTGGGGACAACAGAAACTAAGCCACGAAGTGGTAGGCCACGTAAACTGAGGGAGCGGGATCAGCAGATGCTGAGGCGCATAGTGCGAAGAGGTCGCCAACTTTCTGCAGTCAATCGCTACACACCTCCAAACTTCATGTGGCCTTCAGATTAGATGAAGAACAGAGAGCTTCATAGAATAGGTCTCCACAGCCAATCAGCTGCATCCAAGCCACACATCACCAAGCACAAGGCAAAGCATTGGGTGCAGTGGTGTAAAGCACACCGCCACTGGACTCTAGAGCAGGGGAGATGCGTTCTCTGGAGTGCCGAATCACGCTTCTCTATCTGGCAATCTGATGGACGAGTCTGGGTTTGGCAGTTGCCAGGAGGACAGTACTTGTCTGACTTCATTGTGCCAAGTGTGAAGTTTGGTGGAGGGAGGATTGTGGTGTGGGGTTGTTTTTCGGCAACTGGGCTTGGCCCCTTAGGTCCAGTGAAAGGAACTCTGAAAGCTTCAGTTGGGAACAGTTTGGAGCTGGCCCCTTCCTTTTCCAACATGACTGTGCACCAGTGCACAAAACAAGGTCCATAAAGACATGGATGACAGAGTCTAGTGTGGATGAACTTGACTGGCCTGCACAGAGTCTTGACCTCAACCCAATAGAACACCTTTGGGATGAATTAGAGTGGAGACTGAGAGCCAGGCTTTCTCGTCCAAGATCAGTGTGTGACCTCACAAATGCGCTTCTGGAAGAATGGTCAAAAATTCCCATAAACACACTTCTGAACCTTGTGGACAGCTTTCCCAGAAGAGTTGAAGCTGTTGTAGCTCCAAAGGCTGGACCAACGTCATATTGAACCCTATGGAGTAGGAATGAAATGTCTCTTAAGTTCATATGCGAGTCAAGACAGGTGAGCGAATCCTTTTGGCCATATAGTGTATGTACCGTGCCTCAAAAAAGGTTGGGAAACACCGCAGTACAACACATTCAATATTAACCAAGAAAGTTGTTCAAAGGAGGCAGATAAAAATATATATTTAAAAATAATACCACTTTTTTAGGAATACATATACTGTGAAAAGTAGCAATTGAATTTCATAAAGTCATGCAACCAGGGGATTTTACATGTTGTCATGCAGATATGAAGTGTTATATCAAGAGGCTTAAGCGTCTGTGCTACAATTATTTTTCAACTTTCGTAGCAGTACCAAATAGGTATTTTTCCATGCTGTACAGTGTATCGTATGGCCATCAGTAGCAAAAGCAGTTGCTTTTTTGTGCCAAATTTAAGCACATTGCAATTAATTGCTAATTTAACTGTCCAAGAACTTGTGGTGCTGGTCAGATGTATGTTTTTTGGAATAGGAATTAGATGATCAGCAAAAACTTCATGGGTATTTATTACATATCATCGAAATTAATATATTGCTCAATTACTACATAATACTGAAAAAGACCAGCTCAGGGATATGTCTCCTTTTTATCTGTTTACAAAAAATAAAGAGTGTTCACAGTTTAAGCTGCTGTAATAATAAAAATAATAATAATAATAATAAATTCAAATACCTTGACAGTGGAGGAACTGGAAACTAAGAGTGAAAAGACTTGGGTGGGAAGTGATAAATAGCCCTGGTATGCATATATGCACTGTGACATATTAGTTTTTACATGACTAGGGCTTTCTCTTTGCAATGCGTTTATCAGCAGCCTTTGGAGCTCTGCTGCCACCATGTTGAAAGCTGTTTAAATACTGCTTTAAGTGGACGTCAGTGCTCTAATTCCCCTTCAGCAACACTGTTGAACCATCTGCATTTCTTTAACTGCCATGCCAATATAGGTGTATTCAATATAATAATTATGGGTCTTTTTAGTGTCAGTCACTCGAAGGCTCCAAATCATTGATCACAATAAAAGGTAAATATCACTGCTGATAAATTTTATAAATCACTGTTCAATTCGGTTTTTGCCCGTGATAAATTACAAAACAAATGTAAGGTACCATCCAACTACATCAGAGCAGCACACATTTGAATAATGGCGCAAAAACAGCCTTATTTTACTGAATGAACAATCCACCGGGGATTACTGTTCCATATAAATCAAGACGATGAAAAACCTGATTTGTTTTTTTATACTAGGAGCTCTTAAAATAAAATGTGTTTTAAGTTTTCAGTTCATCAACAGTGTTTGGTGGTAGAGGTAATACAGCAGATCTCGATTTTGGACAATCACAATACAATAACCACAGGCAAAATGGAACTTACAGTATCTCTTTGGTTCTCTTAATGTAATACTTCCCTCTTTTTATACATGATATTACAGTAGTCAGGTTGAATTCAATGCAGTGATCACATTGGCTTTGGTAAAATTGAATCAAGGGCAGTACCTTCATGTGGACCGTAGAGCTTATGGCATCAACTTGAACACAACAATAGAAACAAATATGCTGCATTTTCAGTTTGTAAGAGTTAGTCTTCACACTGAGTGCATAAATAACACAGTGTGACATCTTCCTATTACAATAAAGACATGTTGTGGAAAGTTTTGTGTGTGTTTCTGTGGGACTAGAATCAGCTACAAACAGCAAAGAAATTGGCAAAAAAAGTGTGTGGGGTGCTTGGACCACGATGGGGACCATTTTATGTCAGTCCAATCTCCTCCAGGACACTGCACGGGGTCTCTGTGTCCTGCGAAGGAAGCGAACCACAGGGAGTGTCAAATACTCAAGTGCAAAAAAAGCACTTACATCATCAAGAATGCACACACACTTAATCCTTCTGTCAGATGCTTACATTATTTGTCATGCAAATATTACAGTTAACCTTCCAAATTTTGAAAGTTGAGCATTGTTAGTTGTTAAAGCTTCCTTTTTTAACTATGTAGCAAGACAGAGGTAAAGAACAACAAAAATCCAAAAGCACAATGCAATGTGAAACCATTAATCCAACTCAACCAACTTTACATAACCAAATACTAGGAAATAAAAACTTAAACTTAACCCTTTAAATTTCTCTTTAGATCATTTAACTTGAAAATTGATATGAATAGATAAACTCAATGAGCACTTTTAGATATGCTTCTTATATTTTACATTAATTTAAAAACGTACACCAACGAGGGCGTGAAAGCAATATTGTAGTCTGTATTAGTTAGTATTCATCAGGAGTTTTCGTTTTAATTTTTTTTTTCGTTGATGCAGGATTATTCAAAGGAAAAACATTTAGACTGTTGCCTTGTGGCAAAAAGGAGGATAACTTACTTTTGCATCCTGAAACATGATTTTGCAGAGAGAGAGAGAGAGAACATTGAGACACAAATCATACATCATGCTGAAAGAAACAAATTCATTTTCATTGCAAACTCATCAGAACACAGCTCGAAATACCAATTGTGTAGTACTCATCAAATACTTTTCAGTCCCAGAAAATATACCGCTGAATCCCTGATCTCACTTCCATAAGAGCCGGATACTACCTGAGTAAGCCAACGTTTTTGTTATATGAAAGACAGACACTGGTGTCCTTAATAATCATCAAACACTTTATTAACCTTTTAAACACATTGATAAAATTACCTCAATTGATCATCCAGTACATCTTTTTCTGATTAATTGGTGCCTATTAATGAAGGAAGGATTATATAAATTTTTTCGGTGCTTATTCAGTCAGTGCATGTGAAAGGTATATAATTTAGAAAGCTAATCACTGGAGGTCTATAAAAATATTCATTATGTTGATACGAAAGCATTAACTCATGTAATACAGAAAAGACGTCCTTTAACTGGAAAAAGTATTTGCTTCAATCTCAATTCTATTTAGGATCCCTTACATCTAAAGCATATGACTTAATGACGCTATAATTAAAAATAATGAAGATCATGAAAGAACATGTATCACATGACTGTCTCATCTAATAAGCTAATCACACAAGTTGGGATAAACCTCTAGAACTGAAATCTGTAAGATATCCCATTGTTAGAAGTAACCTTATCATACTGTGGGATTTTTTTTTAAACCAAAACCTCACTTAATGTAGGCCCTCAGGATGTGTGGTGCATTTGTATGCAACCAAAGCAAGAGGGGGTGCACTTCTTTCACATACTGAGAGCGACAGACGCGGAAAACATTAGTGTTACATTTCACCTTTACCTGTCTCATCATTTAACAAACAAAAAAATATCGTGCCACACAGCTTGTCTTACAACAGGAACATGAATTTCATCAGGTTAAAGTAAATGAAGTAAATTGCTTGGTGAAATTGCGCCAATGGGCTCTTATTTCATTCTTGAGCAAAAAGTAACAAAATTCTTGAATCAAGGTCCACTCTTTGGCAGACCTATAAGCCACATTTCAAGGAATGTGACCTGACAACTATGAATAAATGTTAGAGTGGACTTTGAATGGAAAATTGTACTTTTATGTTATGAGGAAACATTAATAAGAGAATGGTACAAAAACTCTCAGAAACTGAACCAGACAAGCGTAGAACATTTTTGAATACATTATACTTCAATAAAGCTATTGCTGACAAACTTATGCAAAGGTGGATTTTATTCAATCACACAATTCAGCCATTGATCCTATCATCCAATCAACCAGAAGAAATTGCTAATTAACCCTTGGAGCCTGATTTTGGTATTTTGGGACAAATCTACAGGACATGCAGGTACTCAAAATATATACTAGAAGTTGAGAGGAGTTCCTCTATGACTGAAAATTAAAACTAGGTTTGCATAAAAATCCTACAATGGACCAAACTCTGAGGCCGTACAATACATGGAAAGAGCAATCTTTTGCATTATTTTTTCCATAAAACCATCCTAGTTTTGCTTCCCCTTTAAATTGTAGAGCATCTTCTAGAAATTCGAGAAGACACAAAGACGAACAGATGGCAATTTTGCTTGAGCATAAGGTTAAAAAGATAATGAACTTCAATTGACATTTTTGCTTAATTTTTATATAACTGACATATTTTCAAGTCAGCACCATATTCTAGGGCTTCTGAAAATCTTAATCGTACAAGACGATCAGCATGGCTACATTTAAAGTATTTTCATTCAGTTTTACTACATTTCACGAAGGGGTCTGTATTCAGTTTGGTTATTTGGGGGGAAGCTGCAATGCTCCGGGAGGCTCCATCTTGTGGAATATGCATATTTCACTTCACCTTCTATAAGCATGGAGGTAAGGTGCATAGTGACATCATTTTCATTAATCGGTGACCAGTTTCCCTAAGAACAGCATAAGTCATATATTTGCCATGAGCCATTGCAATATTGATTAGCAAACTCAGCCTACATTTTGCCAGTTAGATTGGTATCAAGCTAGGTCTTTGCTGCCAATCCAACAAACCAATGATGCATTTTGTGTACAAAGTAGTAGTTGATACAATATGGCTATCAAGGACCTATTCAACCAGTAAAATCACACCAATATATCTTTTCAGTTAACATGTGAGGTTTCATTCAATATTTTAACAATGTTAATTGACGGCTGTCACTGTATGATGTATGAATCGAACAGCCAGCTGAGAATAGTGCCATGAACTCCGAACAGTGACAATGACAACTGTGATTGGATAGAGGAAAAAGTGGCAGGCACGGAGGAGCTCAGCATGCATGGTGGATAGCAGCAGTAGCAGCAGCAGTAGCAGCAGCAGCAGCAGCAGTGGTGGCAGCCATTCAATACACAGGCACATTAAAGTACTCATGACGGGGCTGAGGGAGAGAAATGCACACAGCTTAGAAAATATACTTCTTCTGCAACAACCACATTACTTAACCATCTCTACAGGAAAAAACAGGAGTGCAGGAGACAGGGGCTGGCTAGAGGCATTGCTCGGTGAACAAGACAACAAAAAAAAAAAAAATCCCACATTTTTGACACATTATTTGTCTTTCAGGGTTAAAAAAAAGCTTTCATGACAAGTGTTCCAAAATACCATCAAATTCTTACATCTGCAGTCGAATGACAATTAACAAGTTATGAGTTTATCATTAAGACATGAGAGATGGCTTGAATCTAAAATGTGCGTGTTGTCCTTTGTTTTATGATTTAAATAATAATATATAAACAAAATGTGACACGTAGATTAGACACATTTGGTACAGACTGTCTAGGGGTATCACATCTAAAACTATTTTTTAGTTTCCCTGTTTTTTTTTGGTATTTATTTTATATCCCATTATTGCTGCGAAGTAACATGCATTCACCAACCACTTTTTTTAAGATACTGTTCATGTGAAGCAATTACCTAATACGTCAGTCAAATAGAAGCAAGTCAATGCATATTGGCATGGAGACAAGATGGTCTGAAAAATAAAAATAATAAATAAATAACAAGATTTGGAGAGTAGGGTCAGCCTCAAGCCTTTTTTCAGCTATTCAGTTGTGGTTGTACAACCAATACATCTGAAATAGCTGCATGATGCTTTCATGTCAATGTGGACCAAAATCTTTGAGGAATGTTGCCAAAATCTTGTCAGATCTTTTTCAGTTTAAAGGGCAGAAGGCGCCCAAAACTAGCCTGAACAAGTAATACCTTATGAAGCTGCTGGAGAATGAATATTTTGTCTCTCGAGGAATGTGTTATGTAGGACAATGGTAATTGCAAGCATCTGCTTGCATGGAGCTCAAAATAAAGCACTTCCAGTGATTTCTCCAGAAAGGGTGGTGTCAAGACACATTGTCAAGAATAGTTCACATGTTGGGGTTTTAAGTGACTTCCATTATGTCTGGGAACCAGCTTGGAATTAATTCGGTTTGCATATTGCTCTTCTACCAATGTTTGTAATGTGCAAACTCATTTAATATCCGATTTCACTTGTCTCAGAATTAAAGTATTTTAATTTGATGTATGAGTTTCATTGTGCTGTGTATCATTATTACTTTTAATCCAATTTCATTTGTCCAAAATTAGTTGAGAGATTCGCCCCTGTACCAACAGTGGCACAGGTAATATTTTGAGAACCACTGTGCTGATCACCTGCTTCTGTTGGCATCAGAATGCTCCCCATATTCTAATCTAACTCTCAGTAGAAAAAATCCAACAAATTCAATTTGAAGGCAACTAATGCACTAATAAGCAGTTCGAATGAATGTTCGGAGATGAAGAATGAAAATAGGCTGATGAGGACAGACGCTGTATTCACTAAAAACATGGATAATGATGATGGACATTATACTGGGAACTGTGATTTGCTGAGCTAGAACTGAGCTATAGACACACAGACAACAATGAAGACTGAGAAAAGGTCCAATGAGAGGGCTCTAGTTGTACGGATAACCTAAAACCACAGACACACAGTATTCACCTCAGTGGGCATAATTCTGGAAAAGACCAGAGGACTCTGAGGCCAAATTAGGGACCATCATACCTGTGAGTCAAACATTTCATAGACAAGAAGTAAAAGGAGTGAAGCACTGCTGGTAAGCTCAAATTAAGTCAACACCAATATTTTCTGCTAAGGGACGAGAACACTGTCTACGATAACACTTCCATCTTCAGGGGGACTTTGCTGTTTAATCCATCCTGGATGTATCAAATGCTGAGTTGAGCTGAGTTAGATGTCTTCTGTGGCATCATTATTCAGAAAACAGATCTGCTCACTGGCACCAAAGTAATGACCATCTCTTGAGACATGTTTCATTAAAGGCTTAAAAAAAACAAACCTGGCCAAATCTGCTGTGGTGTGTTTTCTATGTAATTACCACATTATAACATAACGGTTGCTTTGAAACTAAGGCACTGACTGCAGGTCACCTCAGCTCAACCCTGCATTTATAAACCACCTTGGAGGGGTGTTTCTAATCAGTGAGATAAGAGGGTACGAATCATCTTACATTGGGGTTCATGTGACATTCATGAAATGTCTATATCTGGACTTTCTGCTTAAAAGAATTATTGGACCTTAATTAATAAGCAAACAATACATACATAATGAGAAATAATAAAAAGTAGTAGGGATAGAAAATAGGAGCAAATTAATTAAACTTGAGGTGATCTGGGAAAAAGAAAAAAAAAAAAACATCAGGAAAACTGAACAGTCCAGTTTTAATATTTCAGCAAGCCTATACTGCAGCAGCAGGATGACAATGGGGCTGGATGTGAGATTTCATCGTTCACTGCTGATAATTTTGTTGAAATTATCTTGTCTTTTGCATGTGCACTTGATAAATTAGCCCATTATGTTTTTCTAGTAAGCAAAACATTATTGTCTTTTCCACCATCCAGAAAAATAGTAATTAGGGACTGTAACGTATTCCTGTTTTCATCCATCAGATTAAGGTCTTATATACCACTTGTTGAAGATGATGTACGTTATCATTGAAGCCCCATGATTTAAAGTCTCAGCTTTCTTGCTGGAATTATTTCTAATCCATTTTCATATTTGATTTAAATTTTCTCATGGCATTAACTGTTATATAGAAGTAATACAATAACTAATTAATAAGTGCTTGTCACAGTCAGACCAAACCCCTGGCGTGCAGCTGCATTTCCTCAAGTGCAGCAGCTGTAAGGGACAACTTACAGGGACAACTAAATGGTAATTATTTTGCAGTCAACAACACCATTGAAAACACATATGCCATCGGCTAATTGCATATGTTATAAAAATTATTTTTATTAATTATGCATTACTCTAGACATCACTACTCTACTGATCCTGATGTAAAAATATAGATATATACATAAAAAAATGTACAAAGAATATCAATGCATCCATGTTTACAAGAGATAAAATTTGACTCTCAAAAGATACTAGTTTCTTTAGTTTAGTTACTCTATAATTTAACCATTTAACACATATTAGAGAGCATATTAAATGGCAGAATTTACAAAGACAGTTAATCTTATCAGGCTGTCGGCCCTCTCTGTATTTTAGTGTTATTTCTCTCATGTATCAATCAGGAGGCCTCAAGATTAACTTTTTCAATTATCTATCATTACCTTTTTCAAAGATCCTGGGAACAAATAATAACAGGAGGAATCTGGTAAAGACGATTGATGTTTGTTAAGAGATTGACCACTTGTGTGCCTATAACTAAATTCACTTTAACAGATAATGTAGCTTTCACTATGGTTCTAAAAATATTTGTAATTTCTTTTGAGATGTCCCAAAGTATTGAGTGACACATTCCTATTATTTAAGTACATTAACATCGAATCCATATTCATTATAATGCAATACAATTTGGTTTTTAAAGTAAGATATAATGAGAATAGCAGTGAGATCATTTAACATATTGCTGGGTGACATATCTTCAAATACACATACCTCTTTCTCAAAATCAATTCATACCATGCTACCTGCAATGTTTTTTTGTTTTGAATTGTGAAATTGTTTAAATCTTCTCATTCATTTTTTTAAACTAGAACCATTTACTCATTAATTTAAAATAAATTGATGTATGATATTCAATATAATTCTATATAATACCCAGTCTGTCTTTCAATGCAGAATACAGTACTGTGCTACCACATATTTTTGGAAATCACTTGGCTTTAGTAAAAGGAAGAAACATGCACATGTGATCCCTCTTTAAAATTTCATGACCTGAGCAAGAACAAATGTGATTGAAGCAGACACATTCAGTTGGCTCACAGAATACTGAGACATCTGTGTAATTTGTGCTGTAATGGGATTTGTAAAGAGTATAACAAAATATGCATTTTTTTTTACATTATGGCATAATATGGTACATAACTGTTGTGGAAAAAATCCTACTTTAGCATCCATAATTATGTTGAATGTGTGAAATAATTTGTATAAGTTAATAAATGTGCTACTGTTCCACTTTTCATAACCCCAAAAGCTTAATCATTAATCTAAGCATTTCCAGTTAATGTTGTTTGTAAAAAAAAAACAAACAACTCAGGCAGCAAAGCTCAATCACTTCAAGTTCCAATTCCAACTTAGCTACTATAAACAGTGTACAAATTGCTTTCATGGACAATAATCCTTATCATTTATTTAAATTTATGTCAAATGATCCAGGATCATCAGCCCCAGTTAAATAATAATAAGTTGGATAACGCCACCTGTAAGTGAAACTGAGTTTATTCAGACATGGCTTAAACATTGACGTTTGAGGTCATGTTTGTTATGACCTGCGCAAAGTCATGTTTTTTTTCCACTCAGCAGCATGAGACAGTCAGAAGTACATGCATGTTCACAGCACACAGTACTGGAAACCCATGCAGACTGGCTGACTACACCAGTCTAGTAGTTACCGAAAGGGATGGAGGCACTTTACAAGATCTCCTCATTGGGCAAACCTCCCCAGTCTTCACTCTGGCTCTATAAATATAGAATTGAGCCAATCAGAGACCCAGTTTCTCTCACTGCATTGGGATTCAATCGACAAATGTGAGGTTTGGATCTAACTTCTTCCAAAGAACACAATTATTCACTTTATTAAATATAGAGCATGTTCACTGCAGTACCTGATAACTGATGGTCTTGCTCACTGCAAAACAATCAACAGCCTCAGTTTGTCCTCTGCCATTATTGTCTTGGCTGAAAAGCAACTGCTTCAAAGTTGACGGTATTGAGACTCTTGCTGGTTTGTGAATTTAAAGAAATTCCACAGATATAAGCACTGATTCAAGCAATAACCGTTATTTATATAACGAAGACACATCTATCAAATGTAATAAAATGATAGGTAAATAGCAGAGGAATTAGCTAAATATTTAGTTAACTTTTCTGAAGCTAAAATAAATATGTCATATATCATGGATTTCAAATTTTAAGGCCACTCGTTTGCAAAAAGGTAACTGTTGAAAAGATTTTTAGGATTTTCTGTCATTTAAGATAATGTGCCACTTTGTGAATTCTTTGACAAAGCCGTTTTCTGCCGGTTGTTTAATTACAGTTCAGTAGATCATGTTACCTTCCTCTACTGGTTACTAATGGATTTGCAACAGTGGCCTAATTTTTCTTCCAAGAACTCATTAGCAGTAGAATTTTGGCATGCCAATATTTTGTTAACAAATGCAGCAAACCCCATTCCCTGCTGACAATGATAGGTAACTTCCATAGTACTGTTCAGAATACAGTTTACTTTATTCTTTCTTTACATTCAGTTTTAACACTTGCCTTCACAAAGTCCCCATTCTGAAATTGATTTTGACAGGGTGTTCTCCATTGTATAGGGATATTAACTAATGTATTTTTGTTTTATATCGCCAATGTTTTTCAAATTCATATTTGGTAGGAGATTTATTTGACTTAGTGTCCTTTTAATTCATCTTTGTAGAGAACTTTTAAACACTGAATGATGCCTCAGATAGACTGTGATGGTCTGAAAGATGTTCTGTTGTACATTCAGTACTGTTTTGTGTTTATATTTGAATCATATTCTGTGTTTACTGAATCCCTTATTCATCTGCCCCAATTTCCTTCACTGTCTTACTTCTAGGATAAACCCTTTTATTTCTATGTTGCTGCCAAGGAAGAAATTGTTATTTCTTTTTTATTTTGTGAGTTGTTTCATTGTTTGCGCTAACCAAACACTATTCTTCCCCTGCAAAGGGGGCCATAAGACTTTGAGGGGTCTACGCATTGCGGACAATAAGGCTTTGTTTTCATGCTGCAACCTGATCTTTCAACAATTCAGTTGTTAGAAAACTCCAAAAAGACTGAGAAAAATGTGCAAATTCTTTACCAGAAACACTCTTCTCTGTAACCTTTTCATTGAGCTGCTATTGTCATATATCATTAAACCTTTGTAAATATATTTCAGACAACAGAATACAACTTTTTATTTTTAGTCCCAAGTATTTCATGTAAAGACACTAGTTAGTGTGTATAATTACAGTTACGTAATAAACATCAGAAACATCAGGGAAATGCCACTGTCTATGATTTGTTTCAACTAGTTATAATATTGCAGTTTCTCTTGTTTTGGGGGGGCTGGGAGTGGTGGTGAATATTCTATCCTTCTACTTCTAAAGGCTACTGATCTAACGCTAAAGGATGGGTGTAGGACTTTACAAACAATACCTGCAAACAGGCGTGTCTGCGAGTCTATATTCTGGAAATCACAGTCATAAAAAATAAACAGGCAAAGAGATAATCAGCCATTTAAGATTAAGGTAAAACAATGATCCACATTGGGGACTGAAAAGGAATGTGAGGCCGATGACCGCACAATTAGAAAAAAATGTTTGGTCTTTAAAGCTGAAATCGAAAGGTATATACGTGCAGCACAGAAAATGACCATTTCAGGAAAAGATCATCTGATATTTATTACCGAAAATGATAAGTCATATTGTCAATCTTCAAACTATTATAATCCTTTCCTTAAATTTAGGAAGCAGTTATGCAAACACCTACTTGCTCCAGTTTTTTATATATATATATATATAATTTATTTATTATTTATTTATATTTTTAAGTATGTGCAGGCAAATTTTTCAGGGACTGTAGCTAAGGGGTGCTCACACTTTTTCAGCATGCGAGCTACTTATAAAGTGACCAAGTCAAAATGATCTACCGGGTAGATCAAAAAAGCGAAGGCTTAAAATTGGAGGTAAGTCGCTGATTCGCTTGTTAGTTTGGCTGCACTTAGCACCGTTACTTGCGCATGCGCTACGACCTCGCTGTCGGAAAAAATCAGTTGCTATCTGATTGGCTCCCCTTTATATCAATCAAGTGATGGGCTGGATGATAGGCTCACGTCTATTTTTATAATGTCATGCGATCTACCAATACTACCTTTGCGATCGACTGGTAGATCGCGATCGACGTGTTGAGCACCCCTGCTATTAGGTCCTTTGTTAATTTGATTACCTTTTTATAAGGAATAAATTGTAAATGGATTCACCCATTTGCTGTGATATAAACTCTGAAAGACATTAAGTCTATTTCTGAAAGAATTTGGGGTTCCTTGAGAAACTACAGGGTTCACATGACCAAATGATATTCAGGTTTCAGGAAAAAATAGCATTCGCCTATTTGTGCTCGAACATTGACAATAGTTTTAGGATGCCATAAGATTAAAAAGAAATGTATTCATTACTTTTCACAGATTATCTACTGTGGAGCTTCAAAGCTATGCTAAGCTTGTCCCCTCTTTTCCCATTTGCTTTTCATTTTTTCTAGGTAATTACAATCACTTACTTTCTTTCATAAAACAGGCCAGTGCAGTAAATTACTATAAAATCATGAATGTCAAAATAGATGATCTGACATTTTAAAGCAAATGAAATAAATCCACTTGAATTTTTTGGGCTTCATCATAAAGGTTTGAGAACCCCTGACTGAAATGAGTGAGGAGAATCATTCCAGAGCACATGGCACTTTATAAGGTAGAAATATTTGCAAGGTTTTTCTGCTCAAAGATCATTTATATCTTATTGAATCCTCTTTTGACCTAGAAATCATCAATAAACTAAACCAGTAGCTCTGATTCAAGTGTCAGAGGTGCAGAGTAATATTGAAGCTGTTCAGATAATGCCTTTGCTGGCTAACTCACCTCCTGCAGCAGATCAGCCTGCTCAATAGCCTTCAACACATTCTTTTTGGATGTTTCCTGGGCCTCCCCACCCAGCAAGAATTCATCCAGAATAAAGTAGGCCTTCTCAAAGTTGAATATAATGTCCAATTCGCAGACCTAGTGAGAAGAAGTAAAAGGGCTTATCATGATTAGAATGTTGTGTCAACAAGTAGCAAAGATCATATATAACTCCTAACCCACACTGCCAAAGTATTTATCCAGCAGCTCCACATATCTGTGGATTATTTCCAATGTGATGAGTTCATTGTCCTGGTCTTCGATAGCACAGCAGAAGTACAGACTGGCATATCTGCAACAAAACAATAGGTTACATTACAGAAAACTTCAAGATTGATTTGTCAAATCAACAAATAGCTGGCTTTACGCAATGCTCATACCAAGACAAGCTCTCAAAGTCATATAAAACCTCACTGTAAAACGCTGAGATAACACTTTGTTATTGGGGACAGTTGTTTCCTATGGACAGAGTATTCATTTAAAAAACAGAAGCCGGATGGAGAAGGCTGTGTAAGTTAAGCCTCATGCTACAAGGGTTTTTTTTTATCCTTGATAATCCCCCAGGTGCTTTTTAAGCATGTGATGATTGGCTGGAAAAGAAGGCGGTCAGTTGATCCCACCAGTTGGCTAGGAAGGCACAATGTACTAAGCTACTAAGCTGCTGATTTTTAAACGCAATCCTGAAATACCAAAACAGGTCTTATACGTGACGGGATTCCAATGCAGTTAGAATTCGTCCAAAAATAGATGGTTTCTTGTTTAATTCTAAAATATTCTCTCCACTCTATCCAAGCCTGATGGTATTGCAAGTGAATGCCATGCTCAGGAAACAAAAGATTTCAACTTAGTTGATCAGCTATCCGTAGAAAAAAACGACAGAAACAGCAAACCTATTGAATAATTACCTTCTTTGTCTTCCTACAGGAAAGCGCAATCTGAATCTTGATTTAATGCTTTGTAGCAGTGGTTCTTAACCTGGGTTCGATCGAACCCCAGGGGTTTGGTGAGTCAGTCTCAGGGGTTCGGCGGAGGTCAAGACAAACAACCAACTCATATGATTTATGATGACAAATGATATGAGAAATAATAGATCAATTTAATAGTTTATCAAAGGCATCACTTCTTTTCGTCATATAAGCAAAATTAATTTCAAGAATTTATTCAAAAAAAGTTTTTGGGGAGGAAAATAAAACAAAAACTAGTTAAAAGTTAACAATAATTGAAAGATATATAGTAATTTTGCATAATATCGGGATTTATCAAAAAATCCCCATTTTTGAACCCCAGTACCAAATAAATCAAACAAAAAAAACTTTATTCCTGAAAAGTACATAAAAAAATAAACCACAAATATTTTATGGGTTGAAAAGAATTAATACATTTTTTTAGAGTTTTTGTTTTTATTCAGAGTTCTGGTTTTTAAAGAAAATAATATTTTTTAACCCATAAACAAAAAATCTGCATTTTTGGAGCCCGCTGTATATGCCTGTTTTGAATTGGAAAAAAAAAAATATCACATTTTATTTTTCCTATTAAGAAGGGTTCGGGGAATGCGCATATGAAACTAATGGGGTTCAATACCTCCAACAACGTTAAGAACCACTGCTTTATAGGTTATGGCGCTACACTCCCTAAGAAGGGTTCCATTTTCGGTTAACTGATATAAAGGCTACAACAATGACAGGTTCGCTTGCAAACAAGCACTGATCAGTGAATGATTTACCGGGGTTTGCATGAACTCTATGTTTTAATTCTGTGATAAATTACTTTGGTTATTTTACATGATAAATGGGATGAACATTAATCGATCCAAACAATTACTTATTTTCATTTATCAAAAACGTTTTCGTTGGCTTTAGCATATACTTGCTAATCATTACAACTGTGTAATTTTTCTTTCAAATTTCTCTTCGTATATTTACAGGCAATATATTGCTATGCTTTGCTGTTATTACTCCAGGGAGGCATATTGAACTAATGATCTTTCTCTTTCACAGTATGAAAATCCGATGATTCAGTCAAACGGGGCTAATCTGGAGGATGTGGCATCTCACCCATTAGTTGCAATGAGTCATTTTTACATTAGTTCATTACCCATTGTGTCAAAGAGCACATGACACTTGCCTGAGCCTTCTTTTATTTTTCTCAACCACACATCTCAAAACATACAACTGCCTTAAGTCAGAACAAAAAGTCCCACTTCCTTCACCTGTTGAGTTAGCTCCATGTATCTTATGAATGGTTGAGCTGTTATATATTAACAAAATTTGTGCACACAGTTAGGCATATAAAAATGACATGTGAGGTAGTTCTGCCTTGATTATACACACAGCAACTCAGGGGATGAACAAATGCATACAATGGACAGTCAACTAGTCATAAACAAATGAAACACTGCCATTGTCTCCAGTAGATGTGCAACCAGAGACGACATGAATGAGCAAAGACAGATGAGGGAATGAATTGAAGGGTCTTGGGTTGAGCGTGTATCAGAGCTGAATTGACACAGATGGTGACATTCTTTTTCTTAGTGAATGAAACAGCATTGCAAAATTCAATCTGCTCACAAGATTAGGAAACTTGGATTAAAATGTTCTTTTGATGGAGAAATATTTAAGAATGACAAAATTGGAAAATTACTGGAGCTTAGATTTCCAATTCTATTAAAATTTGGACAAATCATCACATACCTTTTATACACAATCTTGAGATCTCTCCACTCTAGAAAGCTGCACATTTTTGGTTTTCGCGCCAGGACTGTCTGCACCAATTCTCTGGTGATTTTCTTTTTCTCTTTATCAGACAATGGCACGTACCATTTTTGAAGCCTCAGCTTGCCTTGCCTACTGAACAGAAGCATAAACTGCATCTGAAATGAAAAGACAGGTGACAAAAACAGTTGCGTTAGGACCCAGTACCACAGTTAGTGTATTACACATATAGTGATTAAGAGTCATAATGATAATGACCAGTCAGTAAAACGTATTGATATTAAGCAAGCAGACAATGAGACAAACTTTTAACTTTTAAGACACCCCCCAGCAGGATTAAAATAAAAATTACAACTAAGTTTGTTGCGTACTTCTGGCATGTGTTTGGGAGAACAGCGCACCATCTCGTTTCAGTAGCAGATTCCTGCGGAATAAGTCACGGGCAGCGGCTGTATTCTTCTCGTTCGAAGAAATAAATCGAAACGCGATGTATCAAAAGTCTATTCAAAACCCAGATAACAATATTTATGGCAAGTGTTTGACTGGGAGCATTAAATACAGCCGAACGGAAGCAGCGTAAGCACCGTTATTCAGCGGTTATTAAACGCCATTCAACCATAACTGACAGTTATCTAAATTTAGAACAAAAATATAATTTAAATGTAAAATGTGAGAAATTACATGATCCCTTTAAATACTTACACTGAAATATTTACTCTTTTCTATCGAAGAAATAAGCCACTCAATGCCACAGTGAAACGCAGCAGTTGTCACCGAATTTCTGATTGGCCAACGAACAGCTTATCTCACTACTCATTGGCTGATATTTATCCAAATAGTCCCCGCCCTTTTCAACGCTGTGAGTTGGTCCAGTTTATATGATTAGCTTTTACCTGCGTCAATCAAGCTAGAAGTAACCAAAACCTTCCCCCCATTTACTCTTTTTATGAGGTGAAATGTTCAAATCCACAGCTCAAGAGCGCATAGACACATGCGAAATGTTTATGAAAAAAATGCTCCATCCAAAATAAAGACAAATTTAAATTGTTCATTTTTCTTGGTCAGATAAAGATATTAAGATAAGATGAGATAAGATAATACTTTATTGATTCCCATAGGGAAAATTCCTTTGTCGCAGCAGCGCAACAATAACAGTATCAAAAAAGACAAAATATAAATAAGCACTAAACAATTAAAAAGACAGAAAGACAAAAAAAGAACATAAAAATATATAAATACATACATACACACATATATATGCATATATATATATATCTATAGATACCAATACACACATATGCATATATACATACATATACACATACGCATATATACATACATATACACATACATATATATATATATATATATACATTTTCACATATATAAGATAAATAATAAATAACAGTAAGGGTGAGAGTAGAATAAATAAGTAAACAGGAAGGGCAAGTGAACAAAAATTGATAACAACAAGGGGACGGATAGGCGACGACAATGGAACACTGGCACCGATAAAATAAACAGGATGCGATGCAGTGATATCAAGCTGGGTAAAGTGGACAACGGGGTCAGGGCACGACACGTGTGAGCGAGTGAGTAGTGAGGTGGTGGTCGCACAGATGCACCTCCAGGAAGTCAGAGTTGTGTGCTGTCCAGACTGCTGTTATACAGTCTGATGGCCATGGGCACAAAGGAATGTCTGAAGCGTTCAGTTCTGCACCGGGGTGGCACGAGCCGTTGGCTGAATGAGCTGCCCATCTGCCACAGCTCGTCGTGCAGGGCGTGGGAAAGGTTGTCCAGGATAGCTCCCAGTTTGTCCTTCACCCTGTCCACAGCCACCGATTCGAGATGGACCAGGTTCAGTCCCACCACCGAGCGAGCTTTCTTCACAAGCTTGTTGAGCCTGTTGCACCAGTTCTGGCACCGCCCCACCAGCACACTATAGCAGAGAAGAGTGCGCTGGCTACCATAGACTGGTAGAAGGTCTTGAGGAGCCTGCTGCAGACACCAAACGACCTCAGTGTCCTCATGAAGAACATCCTGCTCTGACCCTTCCTGTATAGGGCATCAGTGTTGTGTGTCCAGTCCAGTTTATTGTTCATATGGACCCCAATGTACTTGTAGGAGTCCACAATCTCCACCTCTTCACCCAGTATGATGATTGGTGTAGGACTCCTCCTATTCTTCCCAGAAGTCCACTACCACTTCCTTTGTCTTGGAGATGTTGAGTAGGAGGTGATTTTGGTTGCTCAACTCAACAAAACTCGCAATTAGCCTCTTCTTTATGTAAAACATATTATTTTCCCCAGGAGGACTTGAGAAGTTATTATTTTGTCAAGAGGCATACATATTATATCATTATATAATCCCAGAGACTCGTATTTTTATTTTTTTATTTTGAGACTTGTCAAAGGGAGAGCTGTTTTCAAATAATAAGTTGGAATAACTCTCAGAAACTGAAATTGTGTCTCTGGTTATCAAGATACATTATTTTGTTGTAGGCATATTAGTGAATTTTTCTATCCATTGGAAAAATTGGAAATGGAAAACCAAAACACCCTCTTCTTCACATGGTACAATGTGTCTGTCCCTGTACTGCTGGGAGCAGCGTGAGCCAACCTATGATCTCGGTTCTCCCCTTTAGTGAGAGCCCAAGGTCCTAAGATCTCAGGTTTCACTATGCAAAGTGGACTTATGGGTGAGTCAAGCGCTATTCAGTACACCCTACAAAGACACAGCAAGGCAGCTCAACAGGAACATACTCCTGCAACCAGGCCTAGGAGCTCACCATTGAGCTCCTGGTGGTCTGGCCTTGTCTCAGAGGGTCAGGCAGAACCCAAACAAACAAGGTCTCTCCTAAACAAAGACAGTTCACGACCCACAAGGAAAATATTTGGCTTTTGATGCAATTTATTTTGGGATGGAATTCATAGATGGAGACGTGAGCGTGCCAATGCCTTGCATATAACAAACAGGCTCTTGGAATGTGAAATGTGACCCCTCTTTTCGGGAAGCTGGTGTGAGAAGTGATGCAGTAACAAGTTGAAATAGATAGACTATCCTCCAGGCATAGCAGTGGTTCTGAAACCAAGCTCCTGGAGATGAGTTGTACTTTGTTCTTTACTTAAATGGCTCAGGATGAAAGGTTTTCAGATATTCACAAGTCTATGGTTGACCTCTGTTGTGTTGATGTTTTTCCTGTTGAACAAGAGGGTGACCTCCTTGTGACTGTGCAGAGGGGGAAAGACATCTCTGACAGTTTTTTGTGTTTCTGCGCTAAACAGTTTGCCAGTGTATCTAGCTATCAGAGCCATTGGGTGGTGAACTTGACGGGGTCACACCGGGACACCCCATAGTTCTGCTGGGAGACTTTTATGCTTGTAATAATAGGGAAGTCTCAAGGGGGGAGCGATTTGGATTTGGTGGGACATCCCCTCCCTAGTTCAGCCAGTCTCGCTCGTGGATATCTTCGTAAGGCATTGGTTTGCCTTGACAAACACCTTATGTGACCATGAAGTTGTTCACAAGTGGACAAGGGAACAGAACACCTTAGGTCAAAGATCAATGACTGACTTTACCAACTGAAACAATATGTCTAATGGCTTTTTTGGCAACACAAAATTCCTGCACTAGACTTATTTCTGTTTGTCCATCAGCGATAGTACCTGTTACCTGGTACTTTTTTAGTACCGACTCTGCTGAGGTACCAAGCAAGCAAAGTCAATTTTAAAACATGACACCAACAGACTGTTGCTGATTGGCCAGAGAATGTCAGCACTGAACATGGCATTCGAAACAAGAATCAAACCTGCCATTTAAAAAAAACCTGCAAAGCGCTAAATGTTAGCATGGCTGCTGCTGCATCTCACCACTTGTAGCCTTCTTTGACTCCTTTCTTTTGCTCTCTGTGCGACCAAAAGTCCAAGACTGAGCAGCAGCTTTGCCATTGCCTGAATGTCCTCCATTGTTTGTGTATTTAGTCTCACGTGTAATCACAGCAGTTTCATGCAGCCATGTCATGACGACCTTGCCCACAAGGAAATGGTACTACAAAGAAATAGAAAGCCACCGAAACAAAGTAAACTCAAGTCATGCTTCACACTTGGGTGAAGAGAAAAGTTGTAAACTGATCATCATCTGGTATTGATTTGGATCAGTCGGTAGGAAAGTCTGCTGGAGAGACCCTGCAAACCAAAAAAGGTTGTTTGGGCAAACTTGACAGTCAATGACATCAAAACCATATAGTCTTTGTTCAGGGTTTCCATTGCAGACATTGGTGGCTCATCAATAGAGGGTTCGGGGGTGCCACTTCACCTACCTCACATGAAGAAGAATGAAGAAGAATGAGGAAACATGGTTTTACAAAACATGGAAACTTTATAACACATAACCTCTTTGCAATATAGTATGTGAGTACTGTGTATAATCTGGCTTCAAATGTAGTGTAAAATGTTCTCTTAGTTGTGTACTTGAGTAAATGGTGTAGTGAGTTATTTCTTATTCCTCCGCAGTAAAATGTGGTCCTATTGTCCTCATCACCATATGACTTCCAACAGGCACACGGTTAACTTGTGGCTCAGTGGAGCTCAAGTATTTTAGGGTCTTGATCATGAATAGGGTTGGAATCTTGTGTGAATTGGATAGACGGTTCATTGTAACCTCCACAGTGATGAGTGCTGCATCATTCTCTTGTGGTAAAGAAGGAACTTAGCCAGAAATTGAAAGTCTCAATTTATTGGTCTATTCATGTTGCACTACACACCTATGTCCATAAACTTTGGGTAATGGATGAAAGACCAAGTTGATATATATTGCCTGTCCTTTACAGGACGGATGACTTGGCCTTAGAGATGGGTTGTCCTTGCTTTGTAGTGGAGTTGGTTCAGGCTCTTGATGTTTGATAATGCTTGGTTCCGGGTGGAATTTTCCTTGCGTATCCATCTGGTCAGAAGCCCCATGGTTGACCTGGAGAATAGCAGACAATTATGTGTCGCGTCTGACCTGGGAAAACCTTGGACTCCAAGAGGAAGCGCTAGAGTGCATTTCTGTGGAAAATTATATGTGGGCAGGTCGCGGGTCTGCTGCCACTAATCTGGCTCCAGAAAACAGTGGGACAATGTATATAGGGGATGTAGGAATGCTTGAACTTTCCACCATTTTTGTGTGTGACACTGCTCATGGAAAAATATTTTCGCTTGCCTTGAAAACACTTTGTACCCCTGAGATCTATTTTGTCACTTCATGTTGGGGATCAAAAGTGAGTCTGGTTACCGTAATGTCTTACATGGCATCATTAATATCATCCGGATTGCTTCCACCACTGTTGACTCTGCTGTTAGGAGCGACTCCATTGACATTATTAATTCAGGATGTAGCACAGATGTCTTACAAAAGACGAGCCAAACAGAGGTGTCTGGTGCCAATAGAGAGAATTAGATAAAGCCATCATAGGCTTGTGGATTACAGTAATCCACCAGCATTGGGTGTCACTCACACTGCATTTCAACAGAGATGAAGAGGAAGATGGAGGCCGCTGCTCGTTTTGCTGCTGTTCTAGTCCTCCTTCTTCTGTTTCAGGGTAAGGCGGCAGTGTGAGGGATCATTCATAATATCTTATGCTGCCTTCTTGATTAAAGCATCATTCAGACTTTCTCAAGTTTAATGATTTTATGAGTGATCATCTCATTTAATGTAGACAGATTCAATTAAGTAACTTGTGTTTGTTGGGTAATAGTTAAATATTTCATGTTTGTATTTATTTCACAAAAGTGATTTCTCGTCCACAGCCTGTTTAAAAATTTATTGCAAGCAATTTGAATAAAAATGCTAAATACCTATTACTTTTTTGTCAGACACAATCTTTAATCTCTTTTTCTTTCATTCCATATATTCGTGAATGTGGTACAGCCCTGATTGTTTACTCACAAGAGGTAATTTTCAATAAAAAGAACTACTTACATTTTCTAAAATGTATCTGTACTGTAAAAGCAAAATCTGGATTAACTTCTTGTGTGTCATTCAGGAGGAGGAGGAGGAGGAGGTTGTGCAGGAGGAGGAGCTGCAGGAGGAAGAACAGCAGGTTATTGAAACATGGACACGAAACCTCCAAGCCTGCACCTGCGACTGTGAGTCTGCCAGTTCGAGCACTCCTACAGTCTTTCCACAATCCTCTCTGCCGCAACCGTCACCTCAGGATCACCCACTGAACTGTATGCCAGGTGAGGTGTTTGACTGTACCAGTCACCTGCGCTGATCTCTCCTGTGAGACAAAGTCAAGGATAAGTTATCCTTCTCTGTGCAAAGCTGTGTTTCTGCCCTATGCTAGTTTGCTTTGCACAATGAAGCCTGTTGGATTTTCTAACAATGCAAAGCACAAACTGACAAAACCCGTGTCAAGCACTGTGGAGATGTGCATGAAGTGCAGTAACCATGACCTCAGCTTAGCTTTTTTGAACTAAATAGCAGTAAATAGTAAATTGATCTAATTTTTGCTGCTGAACTGCTCATAGATTGTTGGGAGAATGTATTTGCTTTGAAAACAAATTTCATAATGCCATTTATTTCAATATAATATTTTGAGTGCATGAGTAATATTATGTACTTAAAAGTAAGTCAGAGTTCTCAGGATGTTTATTTAATGAATTTGAACAGAGGTAGGCTAACTACTGTTCAATTTATCATGTTAAGTCGTAAGTAAAGCTGGGAAAGTAGTCTCTGACTTAGTACAGCACAGCACACACACTGAAGCGAAGGGCAAATCCAGTGTCTTTTGTCTTACTATAGGTATAATGGCAGCAATTTCATAACGTCAACAGTTTCATATTCTTACAAATATGTTGGAAAATAGGTAGTTTTCTCTGTTGCTTGAAGTTTTCAGGCCAAACTAAATTATGGTCTGTCCAGTCAAAACAGCAGGCCTCCAGATCTCTCAGTACCATTATCATTCATTGGTTTCAAGTTTACCGTAGAGGGAGTTTTTACTTAAAATCAATGATAGATCTTCATCAGGTGTGCACAAAACAGGGGAAATGTCAATGGAAACCACATTTTTTTCCAAAACTTAGTATGTTTTATCAAAAAGTAAGCACGCATTAAGTATAATGTAAAGCTGACAAATCATTAACCTTTTATAACTTACATTTTAATGATTGATTCATATCTCTGGATGTAATTTTATGGGTTGTCCAAAGTCTTGAAGTGAAATCACTGGTAGAGATTATCACTGAGTAATGAGATAGCAGCTGTGACAGAGAGTTCAGTCGAGGGTTGTTTGTTGTTGCTACTCCTGTCATCATTCGTAAGCTGCGCCCAAGCATCTTGCTGAAAATACAAATTTACAAGGAGATTTGGAAATAAGCAGGGAGGGGTGTATTCCTTTGTCTTGATATTGCTTAGTGGCACATGGACAGATAAAAGGTTTTTTGATTAAACACTGTGGATTTGGGTCATATCTTTCAGCTTTGCAGTGATTCTAAAAAACATGCAAATTCATCAAATTGTGCAATTAAGAACTTTCTTTCAAAAACAGTCTGTGCTGTAACTCTCCAGAAGTTATGTGTATGTGTGTGTTCAGTTGGAAATTACCTTTACATACATGCCTTACTTGTAAACTTCAGAGCTATATGCATCTGTATTGAAAAAGGATGCTGGTGCTTTGCAAACATTATTACTACCTACAAAGAAGTACATTTGCAATCTGACGTTAAAAAAATCAAAGGACAAACATTTTATTCATTATTAGGTTGTTAATTGTATAAATTATACTTAAATAACGGAAACTGAAGAAATTCACATAGTGACATGGATTCTTTTGATTTCATTTCTTCGTTTATGTCTAACTCAGTCATTTAAAATAACTGAGTTGGCCTTTTTAAATGTTTTTAATTTCTGTAAATTAAATAGAAAAATCACAGTTGTTATTCTACATAAAAAAGGATGATAACATGGACTATTGTTACATATTTTGAGATCTGTGATTGCACGCAAGCTATGTTTATCTTTTTTATCTTTCTGGAAAACTTACAGAGAGACCTCCAAATGATCAGCTAAATCAGAAAAGTGACTGAAAAACGCCTTGTCCTTGAATTCACCTCGCCTAGCTTTGACTATGCGCCATATGGTGCAGTGCTGCAACATCCCTGCCCAGAGATATGTTAAGATGTTTTTATTGAGGTCTGAACTTGAAAAATGGCAAGAGGAAGCACCGTAGTTTGGGTATGACAAATAGGCCACTGCGGGAAGGATGCCTGAGATGGCATACAGCAAATGCTATTCAGGTAATCCCATTACCTGTGCAGGAATGTGTCGTGTAGATTACGGAGACCAAAATAAGGTTTGCCCTTCATTTGCCGGGTAAAGAAGCACTCATCAGAAGATGCCCTGTTCATCTTGCTCTTGTCATGCAAACACTTGAAATACATCAATGTCTGAATCAAACTTTAGCGATGTTCTTTAATTTCTTAATATCGAGTCACATCTGCTCAGTCCATGTATGGGATCACCCTTTTTGTTCTGTAAACGTGGCATTTTCAGTTCTGTTGTTACAGTAATCCATGTGTCCGTCCTCGCCAGAGTGCCCTTACCACAGAGCTCTAGGATTTGAATCTGGATCTGTTTCATCTGACCAGATCAGCTGCTCCAATCAGGAGCAATACACTGGCTGGTATATATCCTGGATCCCCAACAAGGCTCGTCTCAACAACCAAGGGTTTGGGTAAGTTGTCTCTCCCCTGTCATCATTTTAATGATTTGCACTTCCCAAAAAATGCATCATATTTTCATTTTTGTTAGTTGTGCGTGGCTTTCCAAGTTTAATGACCAGTACCAGTGGATTCAGATCGACCTGAAGGAGGTTGGTGTGGTGTCTGGCATCCTGACCCAGGGCCGATGCGATGCAGATGAGTGGATTACTAAATACAGCATTCAATACCGAACAGTGGAAACCCTCAACTGGATTTATTACAAAGACCAGACAGGCAACAACAGGGTAAGTATTGAGTGCCAGGAAAGGTTTTGAATCATCGGCCATACATTTTCAAACTTGCATTAGTTTTCATATTTACTCAAGAAAAAATTCAACTGTAACATCATCCCGAATGATTAACAGCTGTAGCCAAAATATCAGGTTTGTAAATACGATTATGTTTATGCACTGTAAAACAAATACATGCATGATAGACTTTAGCTTTAAATGAGTTTTGACTTGGTTTTAATATTCAGGTGGTTTGTCTTAAATTAGCTTGGCGCAAGTAAGCCTTTTGCCATAAATTTGAACAAGAGTGAATAAAGAACTGCAGACTTTTTTTTCTCTCAGCATGCAACAGGGTGCAGGAGGTGAACACTGACAGTTATGTGAAGTTGAAACTTGCGATGCTTCTTCTGTTTGAAAATGCAGCTATGTTACTCAATTCAAATCTCAAGTTATACTGCAGATGTTCAAATTAAATCTGCCTTTATTTCCCACTCTGAAGGAGATATTAGGACACGTTAAAGTTTCTTGAAAGTTTTTGATATCTGGACGTGAGAAGAGCCAAAGTGGAGAATGAATGAGCTCATGTTCCTGTAATAACAAGACCCTGATCCTTAAATCAAAATATCTTGATCCTTCATCCATCCATCCAACTTCTGCCGCTTATCTGAGGAAGGGTCGTGGGGTCAGTAGCCGGAGCAGGGAGGCCCAGATTTTTCTCTCCCCAGCCACATGATCCAGCTCTTCAGGGGTGACCCCAAGGCACTCCCAAGCCAGCCTGGAGACATAGTTTCTCCAGCGTGTCCTTTGTCTTCCCCTCCTCCCAGATAGACATGCCCGGAATACCTCGCCCGGGAGGCGTCCAGGAGGCATCCTGACCAGATGCCCGATCGACCTCATCTGAATCCTCTCTTTGCGGAGGAGCAGCAACTCTATTCTGAGTCACTCCTGGATGGCCAAACTTCTCACCTTATCTCTAAGGCAGTCCGGCCACCTTGCAGAGAAAACTCATTTCGGACACTTGTATCCGTGATCTCGTTATTTCGGTCACTACCCACAGCTCGTGACTTTGGTGAGGTCAGGAATGTAGATCGACCGGTAAATTGAGAGCTTCGCCTTCTGGCTCAGCTCCCTCTTCACCACGACAGACAGGTACGGAGTCCACATCATTGCAGACGCTGCACCATTCCACCTGTGCATCTCCCGCTCCATCCTTCCCTCACTCGTGAACAAGAACCCGAGATACTTGAACTCCTCCACTTGGGGCAGGAGCTCTTCCCCGACCTGGAGTGGACACTCCACCCATTTCCAGTTGAGCACCATGGTCTCGGATTTGGAGGTGCTGATCCCCATCCCGTCGATCTTGATCCTATACATATGAAATTTTAATTATAGGATTCCATTATAATTGCTTTAAGATATTTTCACAGAATTTGTATATCTTATACAAAATAGATGAATTCCAACTACAGTGCCAATCTGTGGTCCTGTGCAGTACTGTCTGAGATAAGGATTTCCCAGAGTGTCATGATTGTGTGGCCAGAACTAAAAGTGGAAGAGAGCGTTCCATTTGGGAAGCTGCTGAACGGGCAAGTTTTATCAGCAGGCAAGGAGGGGGGCACTGTCAGTCAGATGCAGCATGGGAGAGCTAGGTCTTACCACCTGACGTATTGACCTACTTGGCACAAAGCAACACCTGCCCACACAACAGAGATTAGACACTAGTTGTTGTTTGAAAGCACGAGGAGGGAAGGCAATATACAAATGCAGTTTTGCAGGTCAAGTAGGTCAAGTAGGGCAATTGGACAAATAGAGAAATAAAATTCAACAGGTTTGAAAAATAAATAAATAAAATGGAGCACTGAAACCATAATGCCGAGGGCTCTCTTTGAGATATAATATGATTTGGGCTTCTTTACATGGGAACACAGCTTGGTTATCTTAGTAGGAATAAAAACTAATTAAAGCATCCCCACCTGCAGAACAACTCCACATTAATGGGGTGCAGGGGGTTAGAGCGATCGTCCTCAGAACCGAACGTTCCTGGTTTGATTCCCAGCTCCTCTTCGCCAGTCGCAGTGTTGTTGAGCAATACACTGAACCCCTGATTGCTCCCCTGGCGCCACGAGATGGCTGTCAACTGCTCATGGTTCATCCATGATGGGTCAAATGCAGAGAGCAATTTCCCGCAAGGGATTAGTAAAGTATAAAAAAAAAAAAATTATGATTACCGTTCCTCTGTTAGGTATCCTAACCTGTTGGAAATAGATTCAGACTGAGAAAAGAACATGTGGATCAAAAACTTTAAGAGCTGAAACCATCATCATTTGAGACCATTGATGATTTTCACATTGAAAAAATTAAATACAAATCATGGGAATCGTGGGCACCAGGGACCCTGGTTTGATTCCGAAAGAGACCTTTCTGTGTGGAGTTTGCATGTTCTCCCCGTGTCTGCGTGAGTTTCCTCCGGGTTCTCCGGTTTCATCCCACAGTCCAAAAACATAAAGCAGGTTAATTGAAAAGATTGGGAAAAATAACCCCAAATGAGTGAGTGAGTGAATGTTGTTTGTCTGTATATGTGGCCCTGACCAGTCGAGGGTGTACCTCTCGCCTGATGACAGCTGAGATAGGCTCCAGGATGGATAATTCCATAAGATAATTTCAATAAGATCAATTTATCAAACTTTTATTTATGTTATCTTATATGCCAAGTTTTTTATTAAAAAAAATGAGTTATGCAGTAAATGTTGTGATAAAAGTGTAATAAAAAGTAAATGTACATGTAACCTACTATGATTATACTTCATATTATGTTTATGTTGTTATGATACATGATATATGTTATGATATATGTCGCTTTCAGTTTCTCAGGGTCACATAGGTCATTTGTGCTGGGTAGTGCACATTTATTCTTTTCATAATTATCTCCAAAGTGTCTCATAAGAATTCATTGTGAACACAAAAAATTTGCATGGATGAATGGCCTATGAGTTAATACAAATTAATATTTCCTTTTGTATATTCCATCTACATCAAATGGTAAAAAGAAACAGTCTCCTATTGTTAAAATAGGTCAATTAATGCCATAAATTTGCAGCAAAACTACTATAATTGTAACCAAAACACCCGATAACAATGTCTGTCACGATAAATATAGACCTCTATCTTTGTTAATGAACTGTGCACTTAATGTATACCAACCAGCTTTCATGATCGCTTTTCGTAAGTGTAATTGTAATGTAATTAAACTATTATGACTACACAATTGCCTGGAAAATGTAAGTTCTGAGCTGCCCAGCTGAACAGTTTACAAGAGCAATATATATGTGTATTCATGTGTGTGTGTGTGTGTGTGTGTGTGTGTGTGTCTGTCTGTGTGTGTGTGTGTGTGTGTGTCCGTATTCATATTTAATAATGGCGAATGGCGTGGGTCAGATGATACAAACATTATTCTTAGAATTGAAAGTTCCTGGTGAGACCCCTGAGCTCCTGTCAAAAGCTCGTCGAAGTGTTGTTGAGCAAGACATTGATATATAGAGTTAATACAAATTAATGTATATATATATATACTGGACTATACTATACTAGATATATATACTGTGTATATATCTATATCTATAGATATGTGTATACACACACATACGTATATATATGTACTGTGGACCTGCAGACATATTTATGCATACACACACACAAACACACATATATATCTATAAATATCATTGTATATATGTGATAGACTTACATAATATCAACATATAAACAAATTCTAAAACAAAGATTATGTTTTCCAATCGTCAGTCATTTTTCTGCTACTTTATGGGGTCTATAGTGATGTTACCCAGTGAAATTGATTACAAGCAGCATATAGTCATAAAAATGTTCTAATCATCTTATTTAAAGCTGCTATTTTAGACTTGTCTCTCTCTAAATATCTTCTCTTCTTTTAGCCAGGTTTTTCTTCAATTCTTTTTTAATGCTGTTTGCTTTTCGTCCCCTCAGGTCTTCTACGGTAACTCCGATCGCTCCTCCACTGTGCAGAACCTGCTGCGCCCGCCCATTGTGGCCCGCTACATCCGCCTGCTGCCTCTGGGCTGGCACACCCGCATCGCCATGAGAATGGAGCTGCTGATGTGCATGAACAAGTGTACGTGAAGGGAACCGGGCCTGTTTAATCTGCCCTTGCCCGCCTGGGGTTTGACAGATTTCTCTGGCGGGGTTCCAGGTCCTCAAAATCCATCTTGCTACTTTGTAAGTCTGTGCATGATGTCATCTTTTGATGTATCTTTAAGAAAGTCCTTATTTGTCCCTTCTTTGAATATTTAAATCAGAGTTTGTCTGTGTGGGATGTTAAAGCCTGACATTTCCTCGGGGGTCCTCCAAGGGTTCTTCAGCAAAATGAAGACTTGTTTATTATCAGGTTATTCTTGCCAATTGCACTTTAGAAGGCTTTTAGAAACAGGAAGTGTGACAAACCACTAACAATTTGACATTTACGCTTGGGTCATCAGGAATAAACTTCGGCTGTCTTTCATTATTAGGTACTTTGTTCCTGATAATCTCACAAGAATTTGTGTTTTTGTTTGATTTTTCACTTACAGAATTTCCTAGTAATGAAATTTTGCAGTCATTCAAGTGTTTTTTTGCAGATTTAGTTCATCTTTTTTCAGTTTCCTTTCTCCAATAATTTTTCATGTGATTCTAGCTCAGTTTTGGGTGAGAGGCATTTCTACATAACTTCTTGCTAATTTCTTGGTAGCTACTTGCTAATATCCACAAACATTACTGTGATTTCTGTCTTATTTATTGTTTGTTTTTAACATTATCTGGCTAACCACTGTTTTCTAGATGATTCTTTTGCTAATTCCACAGACATGTTGTTGTCAGTAACTGTGTCATTTACTCACATCTGTATAAGACAGTGAGTGCAATGCAAAATGCATTTCAATGTCCTTCAAAACAATTCTATAGGAAATGATTTATTGAGCAAAAGTGGCTGTTTTAAAGTCAACTTGCAGATCTACAATGGGAACATTTGAGGAATGCTGATTTAATAGACAAATGGGACAGCCTTCTCTAACAGCATAGGATTTCTAGATCCAGGCAATTGGCAGCAAACTATCCTTTCAATAGACTTGTGTCTTCTTTAATGAAAATCATAAAACAGTCAAAAAAAAAATTACAGAAAAAAGATTTGGCAGGTTGAGGGTCAAATCAGATGAATTGGTTTTATTTGATATTTACTGTTACATATGTAAACGTGAATATTCTGAAAACTCTTGAGCATTCATTTGTTGGTTTATGTTCTTATGTTGGAAAAAGCAGATAAACACTGACTATGCTACTAATTTGTGTCTGTAATAAAAGCACAAACGTAATCATCGATTTCATTTAAACTGGTGATGAACTTTACCAAACAAGCAGTCACATATCAGTATTAATATAATACAAGGTGTTCTTTCAGCTCAACAATACTCAGAATGGAGAACCATTTTACGTCGACTACGAGTGCGCCCCATCCTTACAGATACACGACACACAGAACGATACACTGGTGTTTGGACCCGGTGTTTTCTGCGATCCAATGCAGTCTTCACACACCTCACACGATGAATGTGAGAGCAGGAGGAATTTACAGAGTCATAGCAATATTGCTGAGTTACACTTTCTAACCAAAGTGCAACATGAAAAGTGAAGTTTTCTGTCCTGTCGACTCGATCCCGGACAGAAAACAACTTCAGAGAGCAGCTCCTGCCTGTGCAGTGTTTGCAAGTCAAGATTTTCTCAATGCTCATCCCCAGTGGCTCAGCATATCAGAGTATTTATAAATGGTAAAAAAAACTTTTTTTTTCCCCTAATAGTCATAAAAGTATGAAGAAAAAAAATTTAATTTGCCTTTAGGTTCTATAACCCTAGTTTTACAATAGCGTACATTTACATACAAATATTCTGAACCACTTAGGAGAAGGTCTTTTGAAATCTGGACCTGAGAAATCAGCAACCAAAAGATAAACTCTCCTTCGACCCTGGCAGTGAGGGAAGTTATCAGTCACAACCCTCAACTTGAGATGCCTTAATGTAAATCCTTAAAGGTTTGCTCCAGCAGTGTAAAGTTTCAATGTAGGAAAGATACACCAATAAGAGCTCTTAATAATACATCTGGATATAGAAAAAGTGATTTTCATTATTACAAATAACAGCTTTGTAAAATGTATGCTTTCATGATCAGTTATTAAGATCCCCTTCCTGGTGTATTATGACTGTATTGCTGCAATTTTGTTCATTTTATATATGTTCATAATATTCATAGAAATCATAATTAGCATTAAAAGTCAGTGCCTTAATGTTGGAACGCTATAGTCTCGATCAAAAAGCCTTGAATGCAGTGCTTCATTTAATTCTACAGAGGGCGATGTAGGTTAATTTTGTCTTTTGGTGACACTGTGGAGACTAAAATGGCTGCATCTCAAGACAGAAAAAATCCCAAGTAGCTTTAAAACAATGACAACAATTATTTTGTAAGCATTACAGATTGTCATTGCCAACTCAAATGATTTGCTCTGCAGTGAAATTTGGAAGAATAATCGTTCAGATATGAGTCAAAGTATGACAGGAGGATTTCATGGAAGTGGAATTACAATCCTATATGAGATGAAGACAGTGTTACTTACATTACTTCACCAATCTATGATGACAGCTGATAGAACTTGATCTGTCTAAAATCCTAAAAACTATCTAAAATGTTTTAGATGGTCAAAAGGAAATTATACTGGTTAAAATCTACGGTATTTCTATATTGAATAGAAACAAAAATACTTACTTAAAATCTACACACGCACATATATATATATACATATATATATATATATATATATATTTTGTAATATTTACCATATAATACAAATCATAGTCTGAATTACAGAAATAGTAATATAAATTCTATCAAACATGGATGATTACAAAAAACACATTAAGACATAAAAAGGCATTTGGCCTATTTGCAAGCAAAACTGAAGGTTTGGTATAAGTGTGGTCATTTTCGTGAATATGTATGTTCAACGGGGGACTGGTGATGCAACAGGTGAGAGAGAGAGGAGTCTAAAGCAACAGATTTCAAATCACAGAGCAGTCTCTTTTAGGTCATTTAGGTTTGGCATCCGGGACCTGGAGGGGCGTCCAAAACTGTGGCCGTTCTGGTTCCCTTTGATGCTCATTTGCTCGGGGTAGGGGTTGCCCTCAGGGCGCCCCAGGGCGGATGCGTGCCAACTGGAATCAAGTTGTCCCGGCAGCGGGTAGGCTGTTTGTCTGCTCTTCAGCTGGGGTGTACTGACCCCTGAGTGACTCCGACTTTCAGTGAAACCCCCTGGAGCTGCAGCTGGAGTCGGCAGCGGCTGGTAGCGCATATCAGAAGCTGGGGTCTGGTTGGAGGACGAGGATGACAGGTGCAGCAGCTTGCGCAGTGACTTTAGGGGCTGGCTCTGAAATACGTCAAAAGAGTAACATATCTAATCGTTTCCAGGCAAATCTCCTTAAAGGATATACACTTCATTGAGACGTACAGGTGAGTGTGAATCAGGGAGTTTCTCAGGTGGCCACTCTTTCTCCCGGTCTCTCTCTTGGTCCCGATCTCTGCTTTTTTCACGGGTCCTGTGGCGGCTGCTCTGGTGACCTGATGACCTGGATGACTTTTGTATCACTGTATTCACCCCTTCAGAGGGAACCTGCCAGATAATGCATATTGGTCTGATGCTGCTTATAGGTACAGGGAATAATTAAAATATTTTAGCAACAGGTTTAACAAGCATTTTTAGAGAAAAAATACGATATGCGGTGTCAGTATCTAACAATTGTATTTCTTAAGCACATTTTGAGTAGACTTCTTTGTCATGGGTCTGCCGATAGGCAAGAGTTGGTCGACTGTGTGTGGGAAGGTGCCAATTTAAACCCTTACATTCTATTCCAAAACCCTTTGTATTCACAATCTAAGGAAGACAGGTAGAAACCTATCTAGTCTTTGTTTAAACAATAAAGCATTTTGGCTAATGTTTAATCCAGTTTATGAGGAATCTGAAGACAATCTTCGAGTGCACAGTAATGTTTCCCACAGTGTGAATCTGACTCCCTGATCCCTCCCAGCCAGACTGCTTTTATTTGTGCTGTCTTTAGCAGAAAACCTCCTCTCAGAATCTCAACCAGCTGCCACATATAAATATAAACAGGAAAAAAGGGTCTCACATATCGGATTCAAACTCAATCACTACTGCCATTTTGCAGTAATGAGACTTTCACTTGTTAAAATGACTTTATATTTAGTAAATTTACAGTTCTGTCAGGTGTTTCCCCTTCTCTCCGGCCATGTCTTGTACAATACAATAATGACCTGAAATCAAATGTGCTTTTGAAACACTTTCAACAGAGCAGCCCGTTATGTTGGCAAGCAGTAGAGCTCTATCCGAGTGTAAGCGCAAACTCAAGAAACTTAATGTGCTTCTGATCATCCTTAACTCATCAACACAGACATGCTGCTAAGACTCCTAATAGTGTTTGTAAACCAGCCAGATCCATACTTGATTGATTTTCTGATCATTTTAGTATTTCGTTTCTAATGTCACTGACTTGAACACGGCAAATCATTTTATCCAATCTTTTATCCATCGGACTGTGTGATAGGATCTTGCTGGTTTATGTTGGAATACATTTGTATGTGAGTAAACCATTTTCCCCATACAGATCTAAATAAATCTTGACAGAGGAGCCACAAAAAAAAATCAAAATACGGATGAGTTGATGACGTTTGTTAGAACATGCAATGTCAGATGGGCGGTGAGAAGGGAGGAGGTTAGTGGGAGAGTGTAAAACAGCATGTACCATGGTTGAGGACACGACAGGGAGGACTCTCACAGTGGAACTATGCTTTATGTTATTCTTTGGGATAAAGAGTGGGAAAAGACATTTCTTGATGACAGGGGGTCTTCCATTGGAAACATCCATCTGTAATATAGAGGCGCATGACTGGTGGGTGGCACAACGAAGCACGATGCAAGAAAAAAACTATCCAGTTGAGGTGCTAGTAAGGGAATCGCATTAAACATTTCATGTCAAGTAGTAGAAGTGATACCTAGACGGACAGGGCCTTTCATCAAAATGTCATTAAAAAATCTTTGAATTTGGCATTTCACTCACCATTTGAGTCTTTTTCTTTTTCTTCTTTATTGCCCTGAAGAAACCCTGCTTTTCCTTTTCCTTGGATGGCTCAGAGGAATTAAGTACGACTGTGTCTGGGCCAGTCCTTGTGGAAAAAAACACATATTTCCCATGTCCAACAATGCATCATAACCTTCAAGCACCAATCAGACTCAGAAGTTTGTATCAAGAAGCATCGATGATAAATTAGGAGTTTGAAATGTAATCAGAAAGTCAGTTTTTGCCATGTTACAATTATTGTCAATTTAATCTTGCTAAATTTAAAAAGCTTTTTTGCTAACAAGAGAAATAATAGGGGTTAAAAAAAGGCTCACAAAATATATTTTCCTGTTACTAATGACGGTTTATTATGCAGTTTGATGTTGTGATACAGTCCCAAACCAACTACACATTTATGGAATACTTTTCTGTATATTTCTGTTACTGAAACTGTAAGTTGGTTCTCCTCACTAAATGCTTTACTGGGTGTAGTTTTACTTTTCATCTTTTTCTGGAGGTAAGTTAGAATGTCAGGAGGATTTAAAGGGCAGGGAAGTCCATCTGGTCTTGGAGATAATGTGCCATATTGCTGTATCACTAAAATCTGAACAAATTTAGGGAAAAATCTTCAGTTAGGACAAGATAAGGTAACTACCAGGGGTCAAAGCCTGGTTGGCGCTTTGAGTGGTTGGTCATGTTGCTGCAGTCCCCTACCAGGCCAGAGCCTCTACTCTGACCCCTGCTGTCATGGAAGGAGTTGTCTGGTCGTGGAGAAGGGACTGTTCAAAAACACAATGCAGACATTTCATCACCTTTTCATACACAAAAACACAATCTCAGATGCTAAAAGCTTTTTTTTTTTTTTATACATGGCACAGGCAATTTCTTATCCATTTCAACCAGGAGGAAGATGAATACACTGAATAACCATATGACAAAACAGTTCAAATGTAATAACTTCAATCTTTCCTAGTGCCAGACAAGAAATAAAGGCAGAGACAGGACTGTGACTAAACCAACCTCTGTAGAAGCTGCCCACCCGCCTAGGCATGGATTCACTGTAGATGTTGCGATTCTCTTTGGACGAGCCCCCATCCTCTACTTGCTGGTCGTGATATAAGCCAACCTGAGTCACATCATTAATCACAAACAGAACATTAGACTCCAGCTGCATGCTTGCTTCACTGACTGGGCTGATATTCTTATTTCCCTGACAAGACATAAAGGTGAAGCTCATTGCTTTGAACCTGTTCAATAAAAATATAAACCATAGAAACAGGGACTGGTAATGTATTCCAGGATCAAACTGAAAACTGCTGCAATGACAAGCTGTGCTATCATAAGTAGTTACATTAAAGGGAAGCAAAGCACATAGAGAAAATGAGGAGGCATCTGATGCGCAGAGACAGAGAGAGAGCAGTTCATGACAGTAGTATCCACCCACATCCGCACTCTTGGAAGACTGGGTGTGGGTGGGGAATGGTAGGTGCAGGCAGAATGTCGGACCTCGCTTTTTTGCCTCTGTGTGTGAAAAGATGCGCTGTTGTCCCTTGTGGAATCCCTTATTGGGGCTCTGCTGTGGGTGACCTCATTGGGTGCCTGTTCGCTCTGTTAATGGAGACATGTTGAAGCATGGAGTGAGCCCAGCATTGCATCACACGTATACAAAACACAGCACAGCTCTCAATGCATCTACCATTTATGTATTCAGCATAAACATTCAAAATTTATATGATAAAAAGAGCCACTGACTGGTGGGGGGGGGGTTCTTCAGATTATGCTGTTGTTTTTAACCAAGACGCTCCTACAAATCTGTTGAACTTACCCGATATGATCCAATTTATAAAACTGAAAACATAATACAGCCTTGCAACAAAGTATTTCATTTGATTGGGATTGGGATTTCCTCAAGAGCGGAGTGGTTAATCGTTTTCTAATAACTGACCCTGCTCAAGTCCTCCTCTCTCGACGAGCTGCCAGAATGGCGCGGCAGTGTGCGGTGCTGCAGCTGCGGGGACAGGAGCTGCAGGCTACTGGCTCTGGTGGGCATGCCTTGTCCCACTAACAGCCCCTCGTCTGCCCCATGTGTCCTCTGGTGGTCCCTCCGCACGTACATGGAATGGCGATGGGGACGTTGCTGTGAGGAAAAAGGGCTGGTGTAACCCTGACTATAGGACAGGGGGTCATGCGGGTTGGACACAGAGTGAGAATGACTCCTTTCAACACCACTCTCCCCAGGGTCCAAGGTATCCTGTGACTTGGCCTCATCGGAAGCCTTGTGGCGGGTTGAGGAACGCCTGTAGGATGAATCCAGGGTGTTACTCTCTCTCTCAGAACGCATGCTTCCTCTGCCAGACGTGCCTGGTCCAAGCCTGTCAATTCGCCGCACTGCTGGACTGCTGGGGGCTGTAAGGTCGAGGCAACTGGAGGGGAAATACCGAGATGTGGGCTCATCAGCATAAAGATGCATGTCATTCAAGTTCCCCACAGACTTGGCATCGCTAAGCGTGCCATAACTCTTAGACAAGTTCAGGTAGGAGAATTTGGAAGAGGAATGGGTGGAGCCATGAGCATCCATGTAGCTATGTCGACTGTGCTTATCCCCTGATTGAAGTGTGTTGTTCTTTCCCTCCACAAACGAATGCCTGTTCTGCTGCGAGCGGAAGTTGGATTTGAGGTACTTGGCTCCAGGGCCATCAGACACCATGGACCCAATGTTGATTTCAAAGTCACCCTTGCTCTTGGCCTCACTGGGACTGAGAAGATGAGGCAAGTTGCTGCTAGCCAGGTCCATGCTGCATGAGGTGGAGTGGTTGAAGATCTGTGGCTGGTAGCTCTTGGGATGCAGGGTTGGACTAAGGTTAATCGCTGCAGGCATGTTGCCATTGAGAAAGCTGTCGTTATTTGGGTGGAGGTCTTCATGCCGCGGCAGGCTGGAGCACTCTCTGCTGCTAGAGCGGTGGCTTCCTGAGCTCTTTCCTCCATGACTTCTGAGCAAGACGTGAAAGAAAACACATATATTAGCAAAAGAAAGAACTTTGAACAAAATTTCCAAAATTTTCTTGGAAACATTCAAGTGTAAAAACAGTTTTGAAAAACATTCAGTTTGTGACACTGACAAACACATTGCATAAGTAAAAATCCACAAACATTTCATAAACTATAGTGTGTCCTGCTGACCTGCTGGGGGTGGTGTTGTCTCCATGGTGAGGTTTTCTCTTGGAGGAGCGTACAGGTGTAGGTGTGGGTGGGCCAGGCCGTTCTACCAGCCGCAAGGTCTGAAAGGCGTGGTGGTTCAAGCTCTGTTCGGTGAGAAATCGCTCTGTTGGATTCAGCAACAGCAGGCTCTAAAGTACAAAAGAGGGAGTCTGTGAGTCCTTGAGACATGCTGAACATCCACACCTCACAAACAAACTGGACAGTCATGCTATTATGAGTCACTGCTATTATCATAGAAGTCAGGCTGCTGCATTTGAATATCTTATTTTCACCAAAGAAGCCAAACAACACAGCAAAATAAGATTTTAGATGTTTTTCTTACATATCAGTCCATGGGTGAACCTATTGCAATATAAATGAATGACAGCTGAAACCTGTATGTGTGTACTCCTCGTAAAACCACTGATCTGCAAATAACAGCCCAAAAATTCCGCTCCGTCATTGCTGACTTCAATACTGGCAGAAATGTTTTGTAAGGCCTTATGTCGGAAACAGACTTCCAACTCTTTCCAAGGTATGCATCTTCACATCAGCAAACATTTATCACTAAAGTCAACTCAAGACAGCACACAGAATGATTAGTTGTAAGAGATGAAGCCTATCCTTGTAGAAGTCAGTCCTGAGATGACATTATGTTAGCAGTGAGTCATTTTCTGCTTGAAGAAACACAGTGCACAAGTACAGCCCACATTCCTGACATAGAGCTGTTCACATTGCAGACACAGCAATAATAGCAGTGCAAGAACCAGACTATGAGACTGAGACATTTTAGGCGAGCTAAGGCACTGCACAGTGATGACAAAAACACAACGATAAAATTATCTGATGATTACTTCATGAAATTCTCAATTTACTAGACACAGATATAAGGAGTAACTAAAAGTGATAAAAAAGGATGGAGAAAAGCTCATCAGTAGATTAGTTTGTCCAAACCTATCGTCCCTACCTTCAGCAAGTCCAGCAGCCCTCCGCTAATGATTCCCAGGTATCTCCGCTCCAAGGTTTGGGGATGGTTCACAGCAGGGAACTATGAAAAGCAACAGGAAGAGTTCAGTCAGAGGTAAATCAAGAACTAATGTCAGGTAAAAATGATCATGATCATGTTGTTTTATATTTGCATACATTTTATGCCAGTATGACTTTTCCTTCAGACATAACTGTCTATAAACTCTACAAACGCTAATTCTCATAGAAAATACAATTTTGTCTGCTGTAATTTGCATACAAAAACCTAAAACTGTGTTATATATCCCAATCTGGAAAGAGATTGAAAGTAGGTGGCTAGTGTGACAAGACAACTGTGAAACGTCCCTCAATCATAAATGTTGTGCTAATTTTTGCTCCACTACTCTACTTACATTTGAAAGAAACTTTAATTTTCCCTTTGAAATTTAAACACACAATTTACTCTGCTCTCACTAAGAGAATGTGACAGTCACTGAATAAGTTACGAGAGAGATGTCCACTATTTGGGGAGTTTAGTTGACAGATTGATGCTCTCTAAATGTGTGAAAGACAACAGGTGAGAAATTCAGAATGATGACAGGTGCTTAATGTTGATTCATGAATTATCCCCATCTGAAAAGGAATACTTTTTTTCATTTTAATAAATGTGTTTTTTAAGATAAGAATATTCACACGAAGGGATTTACATTTTAAATTAATAATATCCTGGAGTGTGGGCAGGTAGGTTAAGGAGGTCCCAGGTCTGTTGCCGACACAGAACAGATCAGAGCTTTGCTTCAGAGTATATAGGATACATGATACATGATGAGTCATTGTGATCCCATCAGTCACGGTACAACAAACTCAGCCCGAAAAAAAAATCAAGCAGTGAGCGAGGAGACATAGCAGCGAAGGAAAATATAAATAAGTGAAGGAGAAAAGAGGATGAGACCGAGAGAGATGACAAAGGGGACTGAATAAAGAGGAATGAAAGGGAGTTCACTGGAGGGGCAGTAAGAGGAGCAAAATGGAGGGTTAGCAGGGTGATCTGGAGTGACGATAGAGAGGCTTGGCGTTACCCGCAGCCCATGGAAGCGAGGGTTGTTATAGAAAAGCTTCATCTGCTCAGGTGGCAGGGGTCCCAACACCTTCTGGATGGTAAAGAGCTGGTCAATCTCACTCTCCCCTGGGAACAGAGGCTGCCCATCACTCAGCTCACCTAAGATGCAGCCCACTGACCACATGTCCACTGCTTTACCATAAGGAGCACTGGGAACACAAGAGTTAAAGGTTTGCGAGTGGTGGTGGCCAGTCATAAGCCACTGACAAAATGCTAGTGTACCAACTGAGTTCACCATCTGCGATGGGTAAAAAAGGACAGAGGACATACCCCAGTAGGAGTTCTGGAGAGCGGTACCATCTCGTGGCCACATACTCAGTGTAATTGGCATCTGTCCCCTCAGAGAGATTGCGAGCAAAGCCTTGCAAGAGAAGAAGGAGGAAGCAATATGATATAATATGGAGCTTCTGATTTTGACTTACGTGCTGACGGCCTAAAATTGACACCGGGCTGACACCTCTATTTGCAATCATTATCATTCTGGGGCTTAAGTCTTACAATGGTTAAGCAAGGTAAGCAGCACTCGAACAAGAGGAAGCCCTCTGAGAATACGCTGAACAAGTCAAATAGGGACTACTAATCCCATGTTTATTTTTCGTCAATTATGCACACATTCAAATTCTGATTGTTTAAGTAAAACCATAATTACTTTTCAAACCCTAAAGCATAAATACAGATTTAGTATACCATCCTGATGTAACAGACTGTTCTTGAGTTTTACTTTCTTTTTGGCCTGGAGGGTTTCAGCTCCATTTAGCATAAAGCCCCTAAATCAAGACCAAATAGCTTGCCAGGCTTTGGCTAAACTAACACCTACCAGCAACTCTCAATTCATACACTAAAAAAAATGCAGTTGCTCGTTGCTTCTGTACCTCCAAAATACGATTTGCAGCAGAAAATCCCATACATGATCCAGTAGATAAAACTGCAAAAATTTGTTTTAAAATGTCCAACTTTGCATGGACTTTAGAGGAAGGACTTACCAGTGGCACAAAGATACACTTTTTTATCAGAGTACTAAAGTAACAACAGCAGATTATCGCAATTCTGAATATATTGCCATATTTTGGTTTTTATTTACAATTTTCAGCGACAAATGTTTCCTGACTAAAGATGCATATTTTTCAGGTACAATTTAGCAGTGCTTTCAATTTTGTCATCTAATTTTTGGTTAGCATGAGACAGTGACTTGATAGTGTCAGACATGTGAATACAAATCATTGACAGCTGCTTGAAGTGCATTCCAAATTCAAAAAAGAAAAATGTATGTATTGCTCCTGAATGTGAACCCTAACAGTGGAGTGTATTTGGCCTATGTCTCTCAAAGGCCTTTGGCTGGCACAGAGCAACCAGCAGGTCTTTCCTTTTCACACCAGATTCCATCCATGATGTTTCCCCCCTGTTTTGCTGTGACTCCACTAGACTGAATCAAAGCATGATTAGCTGTTTTGTTCCAATATTTGTTCCAATATTCCAATATGTTTAATTGATTCAGATGACGAAAAATTGCGCAGCAGTAGCTTGAGAATCCAGAGAGTGGGCTGCATGCAGAGCTTTAGGTAACTGGATAAAGCTGCATCCAGTGCTCCTGGAGTACTGGTTAAATCCAAATATAGTCACTGTTGAAAATACCCCTTTTATATCACAGCTTAGAATGTTGACTGGCCACCTTTCTTATAGATTTGCAGAGTGTGATAACTTGAGCAAAGGTGCTCACCAAAGTCGCATAGCTTCAGGATGTCATTCGAGCTGATGAGAAGGTTTTCAGGCTTGATGTCTAGGAAAGAGAAAGAGCACAGCTGAGGAATTGGGGAGCAACATTATCTGGTGAAGTTTCTCATCATAATATCATAATTTCTGCCAGTCCTTCTTTATTAGCCAAAGTATGATGACCGATATATCTTCATAAACACAAGCTCACAAAAAAGATCCCAAAATGAAAAACAGTAATTTATACATCACAATTCAAAGTAATTCTGTCATTTTTTTTATTTAGCCCGAGGCTGTTTGGTTGCCTGCTCTGCTGATAAATGTGAGCCAAATAATCACAGAGGCCATCTGGTTTCCTGCCCTGATGCCACCAAATCACCAAAAACTCATGCCTTTCGTACCACAACATGTTGAAGGAAATCATGTCCAAAAAATGCTTCCTGCAACCTAAGAAAAAAAGACTGCACATTGTTTTCATGAAACTGCTCTACACATTTGAAAAAGATGTGAGCAAGGCGTTTCCTGTTTTTTTTTTTTGTCAATATCCATTGACATTATGAACATCACAAGAGCAATGATGCCAACTCAGGCGCATTTGGAAATCTCAATGGATTTGGACCTGCTTCTAACTCTCTTCTGTTCACCTTCTCTGTCTATTTTATTATGCCTCCGTTGGCAAGAGAAATGGCCGGATCGATTAGATTTTAGGGTTGTCCATCCATCCACCTGTCTAATTCTCCATTAACTGATTATGAAAGCCCCAAAATATCTAATGGTATGATAAATTTAATATATTTGATATACAAAAGGTCAGAGATCGGGTTCAATGTGGCATCTTAATGTATCAAAACAATTTCTAGTTTACACTGTTCCTTCAAACCCTCAAACTGGTCTTTTAAGACCTGGATGCAAACTGAATTTGATGATCAGAATGACACAATTAACAATGCAGTATATTTTTTCTTTACATAAAAAATTGGTTTTACCTCGGTGAACGATGTCATGCTTATGGCACCAATGAATTGCTTTGATTAGCTGGTGGATGTAACTGCGTGCCTTCTCTGTCGGCACACCATTTGGCAACTCTTCAAGCAATTCAAGCATGTTCTAAAACAAAAAAGGAAAAAAAGGAAGAAAGGTGCTTAAATAAACCTGTATATTTCTCCAAAGGGATAAGTGTATTAAAGAAACTCACCTTCTCAACATACTCAAATACAAGATATAGTTTCCCTCTCCTGCGGAAGGCCTCCTTCAACTCAACAATGTTCTCCTGCTTGAGGGTGCGGAGCATCTTTAGCTCTCGCAGTGTTGTTTCTTTAACCTCCTCATTTTCTGTAAAAGACAGTAAGGAAATGAGGACAGTGAAAAAATAACTGAGAATGGCAATGTCTTAGCACATACTACAATAAACATTTGGAGACTGTTCTAGAGTAAAAACTAGCTGCTTTTCCTTTTACCTTCACTGTCTTTGAATTTCTTGATGGCCACAATTTCATTGGTGTCCTGAAATGATGAGTAAAGATAACACACAGTGAGAAAGTAATTCGAATTTTTATTCAACTATGTTGAGACATTGAAAAGCAGCAGAGATGGATAAATAATACATGGCAATATAAGGGGAAAAAATTGAAATTCAGGTTTCAGATCTCTTTTTCTGTGTAAGAGTGAAAGTGGCCTCATCACTAGCCCCATTTCTTGACATGTCCTAGTTAGGCCTGCTGGTATTTATGCCGATGGCTCAGAGCTTTGCTCCAGTCTCCCCCACCCTTTAAGAAAGCCACAGGCGAAGCATCGCAGCACTCTGATATGGATCACAGTGAACAGTGAGCCCACCACCCAAAAAGAGAGTATACCGTATGTAAAATACTATAATTCCCAACAGGGTAAACCTCACTGACTGGATTCTGCTCACAACGCTAATCAATGATATGACTGTGCTGAGGTGAAAGTATGCGACAGTAAACAGAGTACTCATAAAATCATTATATTTTGTTTGCTCAGTTACAAGTTTTCACACATTGATTGATTTCACTGATTTTTTATTCTCTACACAGGGTAACTGTCATTGGGCAAAAGGCAAGGTACCCCATGGACCAGTCCCCAGTTAGTCACAAGCACTCATATTAAGACATACAACCATTCATAACTACAGACTTGTTAGTCTTCAAGGAACCTAATGGATGTTTTTTGTCTGTGGGAAAAGGCCAAAGAACCTTGGAAGTGACCCACATAAGCACTCCATACAGAAAGCCTCCAGTCGACTGCCAGATTCAAACCTAAAACCTCCTGTAAGGTGAGCGTGTTAACCATGGCCTCCACCTCCATTCTGCGCTTTGTAAGTGAATAGTGAAGGTTAACAAAGTCATGTTAAAAATGAATACTTCATTAAGTGTTGGGGAACAAGAAGTACCCTAAACTCTAGATTGTTGCCGCTTAAGTTCTTGAGCTGAATGAAGCCCACCTGGCCTCTGAAAGAGGGGAGTGAACTCAGTCAAGACCTCGATATTTTCTGCTCAGAAATCCAGTGTTGACTGAAAACACTGCAGTCCATGAACAGAACACTGCAGTATACATAAACATAAGATAAAAAGTAAAAGAAAAACTCATCCCTCCTGAAAAACAAATGCAGAAAACCACCTAAATCACTCAGCCTTAATAGTCTCAAGAGAACCTGTTAGTAGTCTTTGTTCCAAATCCCAACACATTACACTCGTCAAATTACACGAGCCATTAAGGCAGTCAGGCTATTAGTATGGCAGATACAAGCTGTAAATTGCAGTGAAGTTAAAGCAGAGCATGAAAAGTAAGTTCAGGGCCAATACCTGTGTTCAGTGATGCCCTACTTGTAAACAGTCATTTCAAGAAGTGGCTTTTAACACTAATGTTTTTGTAGTTTACTATTGTTGATGTTCTCATTGTTGGGATCAGTGTAGTGCACAAGCTGCTTTGAATTTTTTTGGTGTAACTATTCATTTTTAAGCCTGTGAAGAATTCCCATGTGGCATTTCAACTGCAAGGGCTCATTTGTGTGGCAGAGAAACCAAGCTGAGAAAATAATTATTTACCATGAGCAGGAAGTCCCCCTCATGGCCTGAAAATTGCAAATGTAAATTGAGGATTTGTGTCAAACCAGACAATGCATGCTATTTATTCAGCCCTTTGGTAAATTCAAATTACAGAGTAAGGCAGCTTGATCAAAAGGTTGTGTGAAAGCAGTGCCGTTTGTAAAGCATTCAGATTTTAACATAAAGTAGCTACACTAGTTATCAGACTTAGAGATCTAAAGTAACAAGTAGTTTTACCCAAGCGGAATAGGTACCATGTTGGCCTGCTGAGCACTGGATGACTTGTAGATAAACCCATTACTCAGACACTGTGATGGAGTAAAGCATCGTTTTACACCAACACATCATTTTGCTTAACTAGGTGAATACAATGTAGAAATCAAAAACAACATTACTAATAGTCCTACACATTTTATTTACAGTAAATACCAGTTAGTATATCGAATTTTAGCTTGTCCTGTTTAGAAATTCACAGACACTTTATATATACATTTATATATATATGTATATGTATATATATATAAATATATACATTTATATATATATGTGTGTGTGTGTATATATATATATGTGTGTGTGTGTGTATATATGTATATGTATATATATATATATAAATGTATATATGTATATATGTATATATATATATATATATATATATATATATATATATATATATATATATATACACACACACACACACACATACATACATACATAAATATGCTGTATACATATTAATAACATAAACAGCTTGATGCAAGGTAAGGACGGAATATTTTCAACAACACCAGCATCAACTCTATTAACTATTTGTTTCCAGTCACTGACAGATAGCATGATATGATAACATTTTATGTAATCATTTGCACTCAAAACGGCTTTCAGAGAAAAAAAACTGACTTGCTGGTACAGAAACATTACAATAACCTGAATCTCTGGCTATGCAAACAAATGTTCAGTTAGGTACCCAAGGCATTACATCAGATAAACTAATACAAGCAATAATTGTATCTTTATTTTGTCACTCAACGTTTGTCAAACAATAATAGAAGTAAAGACTTAGTTTTTCAATTTGATGCATCTTCAAACAGCAAGTTGCTGAAGCAGCACGTCTGAAGGCTGTGGACAGTCAGAATAATTACAACAAAAAAGGTTATGCAACAGGGACTTTGTAGTTATTTAGCAGCCAGTGATCAAAAACTGTTGGGTTATCGCTTTTCAAATCAAATTTTATTGATCTTTATATTGCTATGATGCTATGATGATGTGTTAATAACAATCAGTAAGAACAGTAATTACAGAAATAAAAAAAGAGACCAGGAGAGAGTCTCATTAGGTTACCCTCCTCCATCTTGTATGTTACATATGATAATCTCCATCAGCAATAAATGTCCTTGAGCAGCGAGTCACAGCTCCACAACCCTTTGGACTTTAATAGCACTTGACCATGCCTTGACATGTTACACTGCAAATGCAGGTCCATCAGCAAAGACGATCTGGAGACACACTACATTTTCATGACCCAGCCATTCTAATACACAATGCAAGCTGATGCTGTTGCTGTTCTTAGATTTCAGTAGAGTCTGGTCAGTAAGAATGCAGATTGTCGAGAAAATTCAATGATATCTAATTTTGGAGATAGACAACTAACATTGCTATCATGTTTTTCATGTCAAAATGTTCACAAACTGAAATGTCTTAAAAACTATCACACATTAAAATCGACATATTATCACCAAGTCTTTTGACACTGGTATTAAGTTTAGATTCAAACTTTGGATTTCAACATCAGGATTAAGCCAATACGATACAAAGTATCCATATTATATATTCAATTATAATATAATGTAGTATTTTCCAACAAAAAAGGAATATGTTTTAACTGTCTTTATATAGTGCTTCCAAAATTGATCTGGTATCAGGAGCAGCTGTTTGGTATGGAGTATTAACGATTATTATGTACTGTTAGCACTGAAAACATTCTGCCTGTTTATCAGCTAATTTGTCCTTACAAAGTATTTCTTTTATAAATGTCAATTTCAGATCTCAAAACTCCAGTGTTAATCAGGCTATAGAATTAATTTTTTCCCTGAAAATTGATCATTTAACACTCAATGCTAGATATCACAACTTCCATGTGACTGAGACTTTACCCAGAATGTGGGACTCTATTCATAAAGCGTGCAGAATCAACAGGTGGACTGGCATTGACGGCAATTTCCTGGTTAGGCTTCACAACTTAAAATGAGCTCCAGCCGTCGGGGAACAACAGACACATGAACATTTGGGCAGGGAATGTGTGTCTCCTCCACAATTTTCTGTCTCACTGATAGGACGACACGGACAAGTGCTCCAATCAAGGTGACCTATATAATGCTGGATGTGAAAGTCCTTTTTTCCTCCTGTGTCCCAGTTTCTACTCACTGGGTGCAAAAATAACTGTTCCCTTCAAAGAGGGCGGGTAGACTTATTTTTTCACAAAATAAATCTAGATGTTACCGAGTCACTCAGCCTTTTTGGAAAGAATCAAATGCGAGCCTACTGCATCAATTCTATTATCCGTGGCAAAAAAAAATCTTTCCCTGACGCAACCAAGAAAATGCTAAATGAAAACTTAACAAAAAATGGGAATAAAATAATCAAGATAGGACAAACAACAGATGATGGCACTGAACATGGTGACTCAATGATGCTGTATGGTGGCTTCCAAAAATGTGATGGGTTTAATAGAATTAGTATGTATGTTGAATAATGCAGCCTCAGGGCGGCACGGGCCGGTGTCTTCTGGAGCCGGACTCGGGGGGGCACAGGCCACAGTCGGTCCCAAGCCCGGATAAATGCAGAGGGTTGCGTCAGGAAGGGCATCCGGCGTAAAACTTTTGCCAAAACCAAATATGTGAATCAAACCTAAAAATTTAATACCGGATCGGTCGAGGCCCGGGTTAACAACGACCGCCATTGGTGCCGATAACCTACAGGGTACCAGTGGAAATTGGGCTACTGTGGGTCGAAGAAGGAGAAGAGGAAGGCGCTGTTCGGAAGCAGAGAGAGAAGAGGAAAGACAAGAGTCTGGAACTGAGAGTAGGGACTTTGAATGTTGGGACGATGACAGGAAAAAGTAGAGAGTCGGTTGACATGATGCAGAGAAGGAAGGTGGATATACTGTGTGTCCAGGAGACCAGGTGGAAAGGTAGTAAGGCTAGAAGCCTGGGAGCAGGTTTTAAGTTGTACTATCATGGTTGTGACAGGAAGAGAAGTGGAGTAGGAGTTATCTTGAAAGAGGAGTTTGTTAGGAATGTTCTGGAGGTGAAAAGAATGTCAGATAGACTTATGAGTCTGAAACTCTAAATTGAAGGTGTGATGCTCAATGTTGTTAGTGTCTATGCCCCACAGGTGGGATTTGAGTTAGAAGAGAAGGAGAAGTTCTGGAATTAGTTAGATGAATTGATGCAGAATATCCCCAGAAATGAGAGAGTGGTCATTGGGGCAGACTTCAATGGACATGTTGGTGCAGGCAATAGAGGTGATGAAGAAATGATGGGCAGGTTTGGTATCCAGGATGGGAATGTAGAGGGACAGATGGTGGTAGACTTTGCAAAAAGGATGGAAATGGGTGTTGTGAATACTTTTTTCCAGACAAGACAGGAACATAGGGTAACCTATAAGAGCGGAGGTAGGAGCACGCAGGTAGACTACATCTTGTATAGACGAGGTCATCTGAAAGAGATCAGCGACTGCAAAGTAGTGATAGGTGAGAGTGTTG